>AJFK01000780.1:0-167026 GCA_000467715.1 Hysterium pulicare CBS 123377
TGTATCATCGAAAGGAAAACCCGTAGGGAAAGAAACCTGGAAGTAGGAAAGGTTCGTACACGGCGGGTGTGATACATTCATTTTCGTCATTTGATTTTGAGATTCCACAAAGATCCTTTTGCGTCTCGTTGACATTTTCCCCAATCAATATTTGGAGCGCTTGAAGATCACTTCGTGTTGCGGACGACAGGTAAGGACCCCGTGATGCAACAATATCGGTATGAACTTCGGACAGGTCGATAAGATCCGAGAAAGACATCAAGTCAGAATTAGTGGGCACTGTTTCGCTCTTCTGTCCTCCGGCGGTTATTCGCTTGTACGCTCGGGAGCTCATGACTACTTCGTCGAAGTCAAAATGTGTTGGTGTAACCGGGGTTATCGTATCATCGAAAAGATCGAAGAAACTATCTCGGCGGGTGGTCTCCCCTAGTATGGAATCTGGAGTCTGGACACCTGGATGGGATCGTCTTAGGGACTGTCGATGAATAGCAAACTTTTGTAGAGACACGTTCATGTCCATGAGTATATGCTTCATTTCTGTGATGGAGTCCCTAAAATAGTAATGCAGGTCAGTATACATCTCTCCTACAGTACAAAGTCGAAGGGAGGAGTTTCATATGTGAGAGTAGACCGTCATCCACTTAAAATCTGGTAGTAAATGACAAGGGGGTGTGTCGAGCAATCACTATTTTCCAAATTGCCTGTCACCCAGAGCGTGGTAGTTGTCGACGGCTGACTGTCTCACGGAGCTGATGTCTCCAGGTTATTTTGACAAGTGAATTGCGTTCAATCTGCGTTTGCTCGACAGAAATATAGTTATCTCAGCATACTCACATTTGTATAAGATCAATAAGCAAAGACAAAGCGGTCTGTTGTCCACGGATCTGCTCTAACCGCTCTCTCATTGCCTCCTCATTCCAGATCGTAAGAAAGCTTCTTTTCCATGAGCCTTTCTTAGCTTTCAAGGTGCCTTTAGTAATCTTCTGGATATCCTCTTCGAGGCAGGAGAAAACAAGCATACATCCCGTCAGAGCTTTGTCGAAGACGTCTCGAACATTGGGCTTAGATTCGAACTGGTAAGATGCTGCATCCACATCCTGAAGCAGTAGTGTTTGGATTCGCGAGAGGGAGGCACTGATAATGGTCGTTTCTGAGCATAGCGCTGCCAGGGTGACGGGCGATCGCTTGAACTTGCATTTATACTCGTAAAATGTATTCGCAGCAGTGATGGAGGAGACGGTTATCCTCAGCTGTTATCATTCCGAGGTTCTTGTTAGCAGCGTCCAGAAGGCAAACCTCGTTGCAATGTGTCTGGCAGCTCACTCACCACACTAGCCGTAATCGAAAGTGGATCCATGCTAGATTTGAAGGTAGAATATGTGATTCGCTAGTAGAGTTTAATAGAAAACCAATCACGGAAGAAAGCTTGTATAGCACGAGAAGAAGTTCTAGAAGATAGCGAAGAAGAATTGAATCGAGATGACTGAGCTGAGCGAGTGTTGGAGGAAACTGACAACGATCGTGTAGTATTCTAGGAGAGTGGTATTCGGAAAATAATAATTTGGAATTGGCAAGTAAAGAGCGAAAAAGATTCAATTCAGATAAAGGGGATCAAGATTCACATTAGACGCCACCCACAAGGCACTCACAAGGCTGTGCTCGATAATGTTCACCGGTGATGTCGTAACCTGTGTAACTCTGCCTTTCCAGACACATGAAACTGAATAATGCCTAAATTGCAAATCGTTTACTTCATGAGGACAGCTTGAAGCCTTTTACCAAGTCCGAATTGTCCCTGTAGCACAACGGGCATAACAACCCGCTGGATTCTGGGCTGAGCGTGACCGTCGTGATGACCCTTCTTACTGTCCACGTACATCGTTGACTTTAGTAATGTGATTTTAAAGGCATATCTAGCCCTTAGCGGATGTTGAAACTATCAATATACAGCCTTCTGTTTTGCATGTGCAGAAAAAAGGGTCCAAGTTGTCCTGCTGATGTAGGTGTTGCTCAGCCTCGCAAGAAGCTAAGCTAACCTGATCGAGCCGTTTCTTCGTAGCGTGAACAAGAACACCAGTTCGAAGAGCACTGCCTTGTAGCTGACTACAAAAACATGCCGGATTACCTAAGACTTTATTTAGCAGACTTTACAAGCCCTGCCGTTCACGTGTTGATTTGATGTCTACCCTGTACACTGTATCATCATTCAATCTTTCTTCTAACTTTGGGTGTAATAGTTCGCTGGATTCTGGGCTGCGCATCAACATCGCGATGACTCTTCTTGCTATCCGCGTACATCATTTGACCTTGGTGTTGCGAATCTAGAGGCGTATCTCGCTCTCAACGGATGTTGATTTATCGTTTTTACAGCCTTCTGTTGTTGAATATGCAGGAAAAATGAAGCCTTAACACAAGCCTTAACACAGCCTCGCTGAAGCAAAGCTAACCTAATCGAGCCATTTCTTCGTAGCGTAAATGGTCAGGTCGCAGCCCTACAGTCGGTCAAGAGAACGCACCGAATCATCTTCAACACTCGGCCCGGTCATTATCGCAAGCCTTGCCGTTTACGTGCTGTTCAACGTGTATTCTGCATCAGCATTCAATCTTTCCTCCAACTTCGCTGTTCGAGGCATGAAAGCTAAGGGCTGAGACTCACTGATGAGGCCTCTATCCATGTAGGCAACATCCACGAAATGGGATACAACTCGCTTATTCGCCCATCGGCCGCAATGATAGTTTCAAAGTCAACGCCTACGTCCGAAAACGGCTGTCCCGTTATAAAAAGAAGAGCGTTGGAGAATAATGCTTATGCGAGATTGGCTCCAAAAACCAGGGTTACGCTAAACCCAAGAAGGCGTCACACTGCAACCCACATTTGCGCTAAACTTATTCAGGAAGATTTAGCGTAGCGCTGTGAATGGAGCTGTAGGTAGGTATTTTGGGGGCGTGTTGCATGAGAGGATTGGAGGCTGGGGCGGAGAGAGAAGTTTTTATAAGATGGAAAGTGTCCCACTTGAGATGAGACATCAGACAGCATACAAAGCACCACCTTGACTACTTCTCAGCAAGTTTGGACTTGAGCATCCCATAGCATTTTATCTATCAACTTCTTCATCTCCCTTCTCGTCATCCATCACATTTCCGAGCCGAAAGAAATTTCCCCCCAAGTCAACGATGACTCTCCCAGCCCACGGCATAGTAGCCGTCATCGAACTGATCCTCTACCTCTTCCTCCTCGTCCCAACCCTCTACAACGTCTTCCACCACGGCATCCGAAAACACATCTCCTGGGTCCTGCTCGCCCTTTTCACACTCGTCAAGATCACTGGCGCCGGCATGCTCATCTACGTAACCCAACACCCGCGCACCGCCTCCACCGGCGTCCAAGTCGCGACCCAGATCCTCTACCAAATAGCTCTGGGTCCTCTGCTCAGCGCTACTCTGTCGTTTCTCAACCCCCGCGACCAACCTGGAAGCACTGGTAGTGGTGGACGTGGTGGAAGAGGGCTTCTGGGTGGTGGCCTTCTCTCCATTCTGCAGGGCGAATCGCTGCCGCGAGTTCTCCGACTCATCCATACAATCATCATAGCTGCCGTCGCGCTGGGTGTAGTCGGAGGTACGGATCGAGCGCCAACGAGTGACGGGAAGCTTGGAAGCGATTACGACTCTGGAGCTACTTTACTGAAGGTCTCGTCGATCCTATTGCTGGTCGCTCTGATCGGTATTACCTACGGTCTCGTCCGATACTTCCCTAGTAGGCAACAGTTGCCTGAGCCGCAGAGGACGTTGCTGCTTTATATCGCTGTGGCGCTGCCGCTGTTGTTGATTCGAGTCATTTACAGTCTACTAGGTTCATTCAATCTGAGCACCACGAAAGAGACAAAGACGAATACTTGGAATACGTTTAGTGGGAGTGTGGCGGCTTATGTGCTCATGTCCATGCTGGAGCAGGTTGGCATCGTGGTAATTTATACTGTTGGAGGGTTTATTGCGAAGCGGAGAGAGAACGATGAGGTTAGAGCTGTGGTGCAGGCTGGTGAGGAGCATGAGATGGGCACTGAAAGGGGTAAGTGTGGAGTTTAAACACATGATGATTTGTGGCTTAGAGCTAGTTGGGAGGGAGACGCTGACTTGTTGTGCTGTTTGGACATATTGCTTCCTGATAATCGTACTTAAGCGTTTGAGTTCTGGAGTATTTCTTTGGGAAATAGAAAATGGCGGAAGATGTTTTCCCTGTATTTTATCCCTGTATTATATTGTCGAACGAGTATAAGAAATTGGAAAAGAAAATCTCCGAGAAAGTGTGCAGTCTGAAGACCTCGTCAAGCCCTACCTCCGTAGTGGTCTAAAGAATTCACTGCTCTGTACGATGTGACGCCCATTTATATCAAGGTTGTCGCCATATACTGAGCTGTTTAGCCTCCGCAACAGGCTTTGAATGGAGTCTCTGACTAAGAGCTTCCCAATTTATCGTCTTGGGCCTAGACCCAGTTTAGGGTAGTTGGGAAAATGTATTAAATAAAAGATAGCTGATCACTTCACTAACGCTAGCGGGCATGATCACGTTGGAACATATTAAGAATCATAGGCATTAGCAGTCTGAACAATATCATTCCGAGTAAAGACTTACTACTAAACTGTCACGGTCTCCATCAAGCCGTCCCGAACGGGTTGTCCATTGAGACTAATTCATGACGATTCCTGCCGGCCTGATTATACATACAACGAAAGTAGTCAGTTCCAATCCTCGCTCTGCCATATCTTTAGCTCGCACTTATCGGTAGCCCTAGCAACCTGTCCGCCCAATGTCTCAAAACGGTGACTGTTGCGAAGTATCATACGGACCCCTCAGGGCAAGCTTCTAGCCTGCACCCAAAAGCTGTCCAACTTAGCCCTAGAGAGAGCATCCTTCGCATCACTCTCGGTCTCGCAGACTTTGGATTTCCAGTTCCGAAAAGCGCGCTGTTTGACTTCCCCTTCAAAGATCAAGGTGCATTTGTTGAACGACATATCCTTCAGATTTCCCTGTTCGTCAATAGACTGCAGCCATTGCGCCTCAGCCTCCCTGTTTCCTTCACGCACGCTGTTGGGCATGGCGTTCTCGGTCCATTTGATTCGATTCAGCAGGAGCTTCTTGTAGAAGTTGATTGAATGTGCACCCCCTTCGACGACGACTAAGTTACACTTCGGGTGGAGGATGGTGACACCAGTCAATGCGTTCTGCTTCGCGTTGACGTCGACTTGATATCTGTGTTTACCATACGCCAAGCTATCAATCTTGAACACACACATGTGAAGACCCTTCTGTGCATCTGTCTGTTGCTGTTTTGTGAGCTTTTCTTGACGTTGATCCTTGGTCAATTTCCGCTCTTCGTTGGCTCGCTCGTGCGCTTCTGCACGTTCACGGATTTGAGTTTCGACAACCATTTCGACGGCAGTTGGGTCCGCAATGGCTTGTTCACCCATGACACGCATCATGTTCCCACGCTTGACTTTTGGTGGTGGAGGTGGCTCAAGACCGAGTCGGATCTTTGCCTGTTTTTCCTTATGTTCGGCAGCACGCCGCATACGTCGAACCTTGGCCTGCTCCTTTGTAGTGAGATACATCGCTTTCATTGGAACTAAGAGCTGCTCCTGCGGTGGTTTCAACAAGACCGGGTGTTGAATATATACGGAAATGACTGAGTTGTCGGTATCGAACTTGAGCTTCCCTGGTTCATCGATGGCACAATATGAATTGCCATCCAGAAGTCCTTCATCCCACCACTCCACATCTGGCGGAGCTTGGACAATGAAACCTCTCTCATTGTTTTCGTCGAGCCCAGCTCTGCGCGCCTGTTCTGCAATGTCCTTTTTGATCTTCTCAAGCCGAGCTTGCTGCCGCAATTTGGCCCCTTGTTCAATGTATTTCCCCTTCTGATTGAATATGAGTTTACGAGATATTCTATCACGTCCACCAGCAGTCTGGCCGCCAAGGCTGGCATCGTAATATGGATTCTGTTTGATTTCCTCCATGCTCGGCCCAGATATATCCAGTTGTCGCTTCGGAACCGGTGATTCTGTTCGTCTATTTGCCATGGTGGTAGCAAACTTTGGAGCCATTGCTTGTTTGCCTTTGGACCGTGCGTCATTACTGGTGTCTCCCATCAACGCTGGATGGAGTCCGATACCGAGACCTCCCCTTGCACGTGGCATGGGTTCATCAATCTCGAGAGGCGGCGGAGGCGGCGGGGCTTGTGCTCTGGGTTGAGGACTCGAAGTCGCCGTAGCTCTTGTTGCTGCCATCCTAGCTCTGATGGCAGCCAGCCGTGTTGCGGTTTCGTCGGCGGCGTTTTGACCCGTTTGTGCTGGCGGAGCCGATGTAGCTGGTGCTGGAGAAGAGGAGCCAGCGGCATGATCTTGTTGTAATCGGGCAGCGACTGCACCAACCCGGGCTTTCGCCTGGGCGAGAGCAGCAGCTTTGGCTTTGGCTTTGGCGATAGCTGCCGCGATGTCTGGCTTGGCTGAGCCATTCGTTGCCGGAGCTGGGGAAGCGTTGTTAGACTTTGGGCGTTTGCTTCCATTTTGAATATCGCCATCTGCGGGATAGGGGCGCTTCTCCACCATGTTGATGATGGTGGAGTGTGTGAGAGTGTGTGAGAGTGTGATGGAGATGAGTCGCGTGAAGTGGAAAAGTTGGGTTGACACTGCCTTCGTACCTTGGCGTTTGATGCTTTGTCGGCAAAACCCCGGTCGAAGTTGTCCCCGCCAAAAAATTGTCCCAGCATCACTTTTCTTGCAGGCTTCTTTCTCGAGCTTCACCATACAGCCCTGCGCAAGGCCGTTGGTCGGACCACTCTTTCGTTATGAATACTTCTCAACCTGTATCGTCGGCCATTTCCGGCGTGGAGTTTGAATTTCTTAGTTCCGAAGATGTCAGAGCTCTATCCGTCAAAAGAATCACAAATCCAAACACCTTCGATTCTCTGCTGCATCCTGTACCTGGCGGACTTCACGATGCTGCTCTAGGAGCATTCATGGACAGTCCGTAAGTTTAATCCTTTTGGATCTTTTCTGTTTTGCGTGGCTCTTTATGGACTATTTTTAACTTTCTTCTTCACTTATATAGGTGCTCCACATGCAACCTGACTACCTTCCATGGCTGTCCAGGCCATTGCGGACATGTTGAACTCCCAGTACCAGTATATCATATAACTTTCATGGAACAATGCCTGCGCCTTCTCCGAGCCAAATGCTGCTACTGTCATCGCCTGAAACTGGCCCGCGTCCAGACCAATCGCTTCGTATGCAAACTTCGACTCCTCCGATATGGTTTATTACAAGAGGCAGAAGACATTGATGAGCATGTAGACCTTTCCTCGGGGAAGAAATCCGCTGAACAGGAAGCTGGGTCGGATGCCTCCGAAGACGAAGACGGAGAAAGTGCTATCGCGAAGCGCAACGCTTATGTCAAAAGGATAATCAAGCAGGCTGGAATTTCAAAAAATGCTGAAAACCCAATGGAAAAGACAGAGGCGATTGGGGAGGCCCGACGAATGGTAATAAAAGAATTCCTCGGCGAAATTACGAAGAGCAGAAAGTGCAGGAACTGTCAGGCGTGAGTGATCTGGTCAGTCTCACGTCGTTCAGACACTGATTATTGCAGCGTAAATCCAAGCTACCGGAAAGATAGATATGTGAAAATATTCCGGAAACCCTTAAACCAGAAAGAAAAGGCAGCTATGATTCAGGCTGGCAAAAAGATGGAAGATCCGCTCGATATCTTGCAGAAAAGAGAGCAACTGGCGAACAAAGGCCAGCCGGCCAGAGTCCATGCTGATGAAGGTGTTGCTGATCTTGAATCCCCTTCAGAAGAAGACGAGGATGTCGAAATGCGAGACACGCAAGAAGCCGATGGGGCTTTAATTGCAACAGAAACCATGACCACACCCGGCAGGAAAACTGGAAAAGCCGTAACGGAGACTGGCCCACAAGAATTTATTACCCCTGCGGAGGTTCGAGCCTCTTTGATACTACTGTTCGAGGAGGAGCAAGAGATTATGCGATTGGTGTACAGCCCACAGTCACGCGCAAAGTCTCGGACGGGGGTGAGCGCTGAGATGTTCTTCGTGCACAACGTCATCATTCCCCCCAACAGATACCGAATGGAGGACAAGACTGGCGATTCAATATCGGAATCTCCGAAGAATTCACTATACAAGGCCATTTTAAACAACTGTGAGACGATGCGTCAGATACAAGATGAAATCAACGGCCAGGAGAGAGAGCACGGCTACCAGCGTCGTAATTTTGGCGATCTTCAGAACGCATGGATCACTCTTCAAGGGGCGGTGAACTCCTTGGTGGATCGTGAAGCAAATCCTGTTCAAGGCGCTGCTGGAAGATCGAATGCAGATGGCATCAAGCAACATCTTGAGAAAAAGGAGGGTCTTTTCCGGAAAAATATGATGGGCAAACGTGTCAATTTCGCAGCTCGTAGTGTCATTTCCCCGGACCCTAACATCGAGACCAACGAAATAGGTGTACCCCCGGTATTTGCGAAGAAACTGACATACCCGGAACCTGTCACGAATCACAATTTCTATGACCTGAAGGAAGCGGTTCTAAATGGTCCAGATAGATGGCCCGGAGCCGTTGCGATCGAGAACGAACATGGCCAGGTTATTGCTTTGAGGAAAAAGAACTTTGAAGAACGACAAGCTTTGGCAAATCAACTCCTTGCTCCTTCAAGCGCCATGGCTAGTGGTACCAGAAACAAGAAGGTGCATCGACATCTCAATAATGGCGATATTGTGATTATGAACCGGCAACCGACTTTACACAAGCCCTCCATGATGGCCCATCGGGCGCGCGTACTCCCGGGAGAGAAGACCATTCGAATGCATTACGCAAACTGCAATACTTACAATGCCGATTTTGATGGAGATGAGATGAATATGCACTTCCCTCAGAACGAGATCGCAAGAGCCGAAGCCGCCACAATTGCGGATACCGATCATCAATATCTTTCTGCAACTGCCGGAAAGCCTCTTAGAGGATTGATTCAAGATCATATTTCTATGGGAGTGTGGCTCACTAATCGTGATACGTTCTTCAATCGGGAAGATTATCAGCAACTCTTGTATGCTTGCTTGAGACCGGAAGATAATCACACCACCTCTGGTTCTCTTCTAACTGTTCTTCCAGCGGTTTTAAAGCCTCGACCGCTGTGGACAGGAAAGCAAGTCATCACTTCGGTACTCAAAAACATCAGACCTCAAACACATCCAGGTTTGACCTTAACTTCAAAATCGCAGACATCCGCAAATCTCTGGGGAGATAACTCAGAGGAGCAGACCGTCATTTTCAAGGATGGCGAATTGCTTTGTGGCATTCTAGACAAAGGCCAGATTGGACCTGCGGGTGGTGGCTTTGTGAACTCGGTCTACGAAGCCTATGGACACACAGTCGCGGGCAGACTACTGAGTGTACTTGGGCGACTGCTAACAAAGCTACTTCACATGCGCGCTTTCTCTTGCGGTGTTGAGGACCTGATTCTTACCAAGGAAGGAGATGAGGCGCGTCTCAAGGCACTGAAACAGGCGGACATTGTGGGGCTCCAGGTAGCCGCAAAGTATGTTTCATTGAACAGAAAAAGCATAGATCCCAACGACCCAGAGCTACGGAGGCGATTGGAAGACGTTCTCCGAGATAATTCGAAGCTGTCCGGACTCGATATGTTAACTAATAGTTCTACCGCGCAAATATCCACCGCAGTTACCACAGCATGCCTACCTGACCGCCTCATCAAATCGTTTCCCAAGAATCAAATGCAGGCCATGACAGGTTCTGGTGCAAAGGGAACTCTCGTCAACGCCAATCAGATTTCTTGTAATTTAGGACAGCAGGTTTTGGAAGGGCGACGTGTTCCGGTCATGGTTAGCGGAAAGACATTGCCTTGTTTCAAACCTTTCGACACTAGTGTTCGCGCCGGAGGATATGTTGTCAACCGCTTTTTGACAGGCGTCCGACCGCAGGAGTACTATTTCCATACCATGGCTGGTCGAGAAGGTCTGATCGATACGGCCGTTAAGACTTCACGTTCCGGTTACTTGCAGAGATGTATAGTCAAAGGCATGGAGGGTCTACGGGTGGAGTACGATACTTCGGTTCGCGATGCTGACGGCAGCATGATTCAATTCCTCTACGGCGAAGATGGTCTGGACGCAACGAAAGAGAAATACCTCAACGATTTCAAATTTCAGGCCGAAAATTTCTTTTCTCTATATCAAAACTTGAATATGCAGGAGAGCTATGCCACAATTCACAGCGAAGAAGCTAGCGAATGGACGAAAGCGGCTTATAGGAAGGTCAGAAAGACCGGCGATATAGCAGCGATGGATCCTACCCTCTCAATATTCTCACCATCTCGATTTAGTGGCAGCACTTCGGAGAAGTTCTATGCGGCAAAGAAAGCGGTTAGTTCATTCGTCTTAAGTACTGTTTTGGCACATTGACTGAAATTTATCCAGTACTGCGACACGAATCCAGATAAGCTTCTCAAGAAGAAGAAAAAAGATCCTGAAGGCGCGGTCCTCCGCAAGAACTTTGAAGCTGCACTGGATATCAAATACCTCAAATCTATCGTTGAGGCAGGTGAAGCCGTCGGTGTCGTTGCCGGCCAATCCATTGGAGAGCCGTCCACACAGATGACTCTCAACACCTTTCATTTGGCTGGGCACTCAGCGAAGAACGTTACCCTGGGTATTCCACGTCTTCGTGAAATTGTTATGACTGCTAGTGCGAACATCTCCACACCTGCGATGACGCTATACCCGCATCCAGAAATTACCAAAGAAGAAGGAGAGACTTTCGCAAAGAGTATTAGTCGTCTTCCCTTATCAGCAGTTCTGAATAAAGTTACAGTAACTGAAAAGATCGGTAAGGGTATTGCGTACGGACAGGCTAAGGTCTATAAGATTCGTCTGGAATTCTACCCTTCCGACGAGTACTGCAGGGAGTATGCTATCAAAATCAAAGATGTCGCCGCCTCAATCGAACGGAAATTCATCCCCCGTCTCCAGAAGATCACCCGTGTCGAACTCAAGAAAAAAGGTCAAGAAAAGTCCCTAACAACCGCCGCAAAGGCGAAGTCCGATGCCGTACCTACTATCGGGGAGCCCTCAGGGACCATTGAGCAAGAACAAGCGCGAATGGAAAGAATGGGCAATGAAGGTGGAGATGAAGACGCTGAAAGCGATGATGGTGATGACGAGGGCGATGCAACGTACGATAAACAACGTGGGAACCGGCAAGACAGCGTTGAATTCGACGGACCGGATGAAGATGAACAAGCCTTAAATGCACAGGCCCGCCGAGAGGAATCCCCAGAAACAGAAGATGAGACTTATGGAGGCAGTCCTCGTGTTGGTAACAGTCCTGCTCCCTCCTCCCATTCCGAGGCAGAATCCGAAAACGAAGAAGAGGACGAAGCACGAAGGAACGCCATTGCAGAATCGGCCGCCATGAGAAAAGAGAATATATTGAAGAATTACACCGACGTGACAAACTTCAGATTCGACGAAAACCGCGGCCAATACTGCGAAATAACACTCGAATATCCCTCCTCAACCGCCAAACTCTTGATGCTGCATCTTGTCGAACAAGCCGCGCATTTCGCTACCATCCAAGTCATCCCAGGCATCTCAAGCTGCCTTCTCTCTTCCGAAAAAGTCAAAGATAAGGCCACCGGAAACGATATAGAAATCCCCGTTGTCCTCGCCGAAGGCGCCAATCTCATCGCAATGCGAGATTACCAACATATCATCGACCCAGATCGTCTCTTCACAAACGACATAGCAGCAATGCTCCGTCTCTACGGCGTAGAAGCCTGTCGCGCATCCATCATCCGTGAAATGCACGCCGTTTTCAGCGGCCACGGCATCAGTGTTGATCATCGTCATCTCAACCTCATCGCAGATACGATGACGAGAGGCGGAGGCTATACTCCCTTTAATAGGAATGGACTCCGGAGCTCTACGTCCCCGTTTATGAAAATGAGTTTTGAGACTACGGTTGGGTTTTTGAGAGATGCGGTTTTGGAGAGGGATTGGGATGAACTTAAGAATCCGTCTAGTAGGATTGTGGTGGGTGCTTTGGGGAAAGTGGGTACGGGGTCTTTTGATGTTTTTACGCCTGTTGTTCTAGATAGTGAGGCGAGTGTGTAATTGTGTGTGAGCATCTGTAGGCATGGGGCGTTTGAGTGGTTAGGGTTGGAGTTTCTTTTTGGTTCGATAATCCATCACATGTTTCAAGATTCGAACCAGGCAGATTTGATAAAATCCAATATATTTCTCATACTTGAGCGTTAGTAACGTACGACATGAATCCAAGAGGCTATTCTACAGCTATAAACAAATGATAATGCAAAACGGAGAACGCCTGTATGCTATGCTCAGGTCTTTTCAGCAGCCCATGAAACGCTCCTTGCCACATCGTACACCAAAAAACCTTACTGTGTGACCGCCCTTATGCCCTGAAGTAACAACCCAAAAATAACCCCTCTTGCCACTTTCTCCACCTGCAAACAATCAAAGACCTTCCCCAACGCCTCCCCACTAGCCGCCTGCCCCATAACACTCGTCAACGCCTGCGGCATCCCCCTCTCAACAAGCAGTTTCCTCGCCTTAACTCTCAACTTCTCCTTCTCCTCTAGACTCATCTCCTTCGGCCACGCCTTCAGCTCTTCCTCCGTCGGCAGACAATTCTCTCTTATTTTCTTAAGATGGAAAGCTATACCTGCATCCGAAGTGTTTTCGTCGAGAACGGTGGATTGGAGGAGTTGTTGGATGGAAGCTAGTTGTGGGTTTCCGGGGCGGAGGAGAAAGGTTTTTGCGGCGTTGAGGAGGGTGCGACGGATTTGCCAGGCCGAGGAGAGGGTGTAGAGTTCGTTTATTACCGCGAAGAGGAGCTCGATTGTTACGGTTGTTTCTTGTTCTGAGAGGGGTGGGTAGGTTTTTGGAGATGCTTTTGTGGGAGGTGGTTTTGGGGGTGCGTTTGAGGAGATGGATGTGGTGGAGGGTCGACGGGCAGGGAGTGGAGGAACAGGTTCGCTAGAGAGAGGGAGTGAGGTTGTAGAGGCCCGAGATTGTTGGCGGGAGCTTAGTGGGTCATCTTGGGTTTTGCGTGAGAGTAGAGGGGGTGCGTGTGTTGTTGGCAAGTAGTCGTCTGAAATATCGGAGGGAAGGGGTGGAAGTGTGAGGATTTGATCGCCGCCATGGACAGGAGAGAGATCCATGCTTTCGCGAGTGGAAGGTGCGCGGCTATTGTCTCTTGATCTACCATAAACGGACGACCGGGAAGATCGTTTGCCGTCGCCGTCTGGGTTATAGCTCGGACGGCGTTCCATTTGAGGGACAGGTGCTGGTTGAGTGTCCACGATGGGCGAGTGTCGAAGGCTCTCTTGACTTGTACGCTTGGACAATGAGAAAGACGACACACTGCTCTCGGTTCGGATGTGACTTGGTAATTCTGAAACTGTGCTCTCAGCTCGGCCGTGTCTTGGTGCTGGGGAAGGTGTAGACCGATTAAGGTTGCTTGCGCTCGAGATAGATGCGCTCTTTCTAGGGCCTCCCAATGGAGAGGCGACGTTCCCGAGCACTCCAGTAACTCCACCAAAAAGTGCCTTTCCTCCTCCAGCGACTTCTTTGGGAGCCTTGGTAAGTACATCGATCATGCCCTTACCCATGTTTTCAAAGGTCTGCCCTGGCCATCCGATACCAGGAAATCCACTTTTACCTGCATTTGAGGTTTTGTTGAGCCCACCATCTTTTTCGAGGAAGCGTCTCATGCCCTCACTTTCCGCCAAAGGCTTGAAACGAACAGCGTCGTTGAGATATCGTTCAAGTTCACCGCGAAGAGATGATTTGGTGTGACGTTTCCACAATGGTAATTCCCTGTGAGCTTCAATGAAGCCAGAGGAGCCTGAAATTGGCGCGATACGACGCAAAATCTCGTGCAAAGTCTCGAAATCTGTGAATTTTCTGATCGTCATCCAGCCAGAATGGTGCGAAGAGGCTGGTTCGATCTGAACCATATACTCTGTTGTTGGCTTGGTTTTGATAGTAGACTTCTCTCCAGGCATGGAATCATCGAAAATTGTAACATTGCAATTATACAGTGTCAATGGTGGAGGTCTCTCATATGGACTTGCTGACAAAGCTGTCGGTGGTGTCGAAGGAATGATCTGATCGAAGCTAGTAAAAGCCTGCCTCGGCTGGTCTTCGGGCACGTTGGCGATGGTCTCTGGCATAATCTGCTGGGACGATTCCATTGATGGGGCGGCAGACGATGCTACGTTATTGTCATTTTCCGCAATGGCATCGCTTTGTGAAGAAGTAGGCGTAACGATGCCTTGTGTAGTACTCTCAGAGATATCATCATTCACACTCGTGGTTGATGTTGAGTGCTTATGTTGTTCGCGTAGTCTTTTGGCGTCCTCTTCCGCAATGAGCTGAGTCAAACGTTGGGCTTCTTGCATTGCTTCATCCATAGCCTCTTGTGCTTTGCTAACCACTCTCTTATGATTCGCTATACTCCTTTTCTCTTCAGAGGATTCAGACTTTAACAGTCCGTCATGCTTTTCAAAATTGTTCGTGACATTCTTTAGTTGCGTGCCTGCGGAACCTTCGACGCCAGCATCGATGGCATTCATCAGTTCAGGTTCTCCATCTTCAAGCAGATATACAATCCAGCCGTTGATCCATTCCGGTTTCGAGCAGCTGGCAATTGTCATTTCTAATACGACTTTAGCCAGAATTTCTCTCAAGAACACGTGAGCAGGACGGCAATTGTAGGTCTTTGGCTCGAGATAGTTTTGAAGAATATCCTCTGCGACCATATCCAGTTTCTTTTCTTGTTGACTTGTGCTCAACACGTTGGCTAAATTACTTTCGGGTTTCATTTTCAAGTACGTATCGATGGCATCACGGGGGAGGGCGTTTGGTGACGCTGCCAGAGCTGTCGAGAGTTCGTTAAAGAATACAATCATTATAGACGATGAGTTGGTGACGAAGTCGAGAAAGGAATCTGCGGGCCTCTTCCGGGAAAGATGTGTGGAAACGGATAGTAAGAATGCGGTCAACGTCTGGCGAGAAGCGGAGGGGAAGGAAAGTTCTGTTGGTAGTATCGGCGTGTACCACCACCTACGAATAAGTTAGCGATACCCCAGTCAGCACATTGTGAAAACATACTTAACGTAGTCTCTAATAACAGCATCAGTGAGCTCACTGAGGGCTGCTGCTGTCTCCGGTCTGAATTCCGAATAGTCCAAGACTTTTCCAGAATAGAGCTTAACATCGAAGGACGGCTCCTCTTCCTGACTCTTCTCCTTCGTCTCTGCGAGGGTTCTTCGCCAGTCCAACACTCTGTGAACGACATCGAGTCCTACTTCCCGCCTCCTGGCTTCCTGGCTTTGCGCCTTACTATCTCCATCTCCGTGCATGTTTCCTTCCCATGTAGCATGGAGGACGACTCCTCCGACAACTCCAATCAACACTAGACCAACTCTTCCTAGTACAAAATATGTAGTGGCGCCTAGTCCGATTAGACAAGCTCCAAGCGTCTCGTTGCTCGCCGTTGCCAAGAAATGAAGTGCGCGATCCGTGAATGCTTGTGCTGTCTTCTGAGCACTCTGGACCCCATCCGAAGTTGTCGGCGCATCTTTCGGGCTTTCTGCGCTCAGAGTAGGTGCGAATGTGTCTTTATTCGTATTCCCGGACTCGTTGGGAAGAGGAGAGGTCTGAATAGGGTCGGCCATGGCTCCGTTACGTCGTTACGAACATCTGAGGGCGTTTCGGCGGACGGGAGTCCTTTGACGTTGATCCATATATCTATTCGAGCTTCGAATAGTGAACAGTGTCTTTCTTTTCGTATTGTGCTGACAATGTTGTTTCACGTCTCATCTTAAACTGCGCCGGAGAAACCAGCGCCGAGCTTCCGTTGGCGTCCTAGATGGAGCACTCAATTTCAACGACAATTCTCCACTCTCGCCAATTGCCCTCCTGAAAACACCAAGCCTCCACTCCTCAAACGGTTCACAGATTCAATTAACTAGCCGATATGTCGAAAATCGCGAATGATCTTTCCAATGTAGATATATTGGCTCACGTAGAACGCGTTTGGGCCGAGAGAAAACCCATGAGCCCCATTTATCAGTTCCTCCTTGAAAACATCAAATTAACGTCTGCGTCAAAAGGTGTGGTTCGAGCTCGCCTGCAGCTAACCAAAAATCATGTCAACTCAAGAGGTGGCATTCACGGCACAACATCCCAATGCCTCGTTGACTGGGTAGGCGGCATGGCCATCGTCTCGTATGATCTCCGCAACAACACCGGTATTAGTACTGATATACATGTATCTTATGCTTCTTCGGCAAAGGAAGGAGACTGGATCGAGGTGGAAGGAGCCGCACAAAAGGTCGGGGGAACATTGGCCTTCACTACTGTCAAGATTTCGAAGGTTGTGGATGATGAGCCTGGTCCCATCATTGCAACTGGGTCGCATACGAAGTTTGTCAAGGTTTGAACATGTATGCATATGCATTTATGATCTACGACTACCTCTATATGGGACTTTGGAGGCAGTCCAAGTTCATCACCACAACTCCATCACGACCGCCATCTTCTTTGGGTCCCCATTCTTCTCCTCCTTGGATGCTGGCGACTCCACTCGGATGGCGAAGACCAAAAATAGTCCCTTCTTCTTCTTTTAGCTTTAGAAGCCGTTCGGAGCCTCTCGGCGATGCGTGAATGGCAATATCGAGGGGTCACATCTTGTATGTCTCTGAATTATTTGTATGAACGGTTCTGAGGTAGATTATAATGGATAAATACTGCAGTAGACATGAGACTTCGCATCTGTGCTTCCTAGATTCTGGCATTACCTCTGTTTGGAATCACACTTAAGCATAGTGCAAATCGGGGAGAAGCACAACGGACTACATAATTTATGACACTCCTTAGGTACAATTACCCGTTGAATTAAGGTCGCTAAGGTTTCCAAAGCCAGATGATTTATATGAAAGCCTTTAGGTGACTCTTCTCGCCCTAGGGTGATACAAAACAATGCTGCAGGACAAGATTTTAATTCTCAGTATAGGAGAAAATACCTGTATTGTTAAACGATAGTATTTCTGATAGTACTATATTATCCTATCCTTTCTCCATAAAACTTGATTAGCATAAGTGCAACAAGGCCAGAGCGATCAGCACACGCAGGCGAAGGCTGGACTAATTGGTCTGCAAGGCTGCCGTTATTCGACATTTGAGCTGGCAAGGCTGAATGCGCGGCTGTGAGGGGCAAGGCGTTTTCCTAAAAAGCAAAGCTGCCTGTTACTTTAAAATCTGTTCGCCGGCCGTCAGATTTGAGTGGTCTGGATTTTCGCTACTGTTTGCGTGGATTTGTATAGTCTCCCGTCGATCTATCCAGTCTCTAACTCTTTTTACTTTCGGAATACTCAGCCATGCCGCGTTCGAATATTTCGGGTGGAAGTAATGTTTCATTGTCGACCATTTCCATCCCGCAATTCGAGGCTGGTTTATATATAACTCGAATTTATGGCAGCTGTCCGCGCTGCCATAAATGGCACAGTGCTTTTATCCGCATATCCAACATGTCCGAAGGGACACTCTGCGGTAAATGTAGGTCTGAAGGGATGGGATATAGTGTCAGTCCAACTCATTACTCTCTAGGTTTACAGGAAAGCGGCAATCCCGAATACGATGTACGAACAGCCGTACTCAATATTGGACGGAGCATGGCGGCCTTTGGTTCTCCTACCTTAGCAGTCACTGTCTCTACCCCTGGATGGCCGGAAGAGTTCTCGAAAGGTCTTCCAGAGCAGTCAGACTCCGGCAGTGCTACAACTCCCGCATCCAAACAGGGATTCAAGGGACATGTCCGTCGATTCTTTGCCTCCAATGCGAAGGCGAAAAGACCTCATGCGGTGACTGGAATCCATCCATCCGGTCCAAACATCTCGGGAATCATCCCAGAAAGCGATCGGCGGCCGCTAAATAACTTCAGAGGAATCGAGGAAGTTGACACTGATCTAAGGAGTGTGTGCGACATCAGGCGAAGAACATCTGTTGAAGTCCAAGGGTCCCCAAATTTCTTATCCAGCGATATAATCGAGCCGCTTGAGGTAGATATTGGACTTAGGCCTGCATCAATTGGATTTGAGGCTGTATCAGTTGGACTGGGGACTGTATCAGATTCATCAATCTCACCAAACCTCGAATTTTCAACTAGACTAGACCATCAACCAGAGCTACCATCCACCGAACCAAAGAAGTGGCCCGGTAACTCGCTCATTGGTATCCCCAGGGCAGCAGACCGTACTCGAAATATAAAGGAAGATACCCAAGAGGATCCAGTAGAATCCTTGTACAAACTGAAGGAATCTGTGGAGGTAATACACCCTTCACAGCCGTTGTTTGAGGCCAAGGACGGCTCCAAGAGTTCGACACCCGACGAGTCACTGAGCTCAGATTCCAGCGTGGAACATCTCACAGATTTGCCTAAGGATAAAGAGAAACCAGACATATCCACCATCGATGTTCATACAGGAGCCTCAGATAGCAGTGTTCGGGCCACTTCGTCAGGCGAACGGAGCAAGATTTCAGAACTTGGAAAGGAACCTGACGTGCAGAGATCGGTCCTTCCTGCAGCAGAAAGCTCATATATACCTGGCGAAGATCAGGATACAATGGACAGGCCCGAACAGACGAAGTGTGAGCCAATCACGCAAATACAAAGTCTTAGTCGGCGACCCCCAACCAATGATAACGATGCTTTCATCCAATTCCCGGTTAGCTTGGTCGAATTCTGGGATAGCCTCCAGAGGTTCATGCGTCCTCCTCCAGCGCCAAACTTGACACGAATAGAGTGGAAATGCGTAAGTACAAACTCACCTTATGGACTGCAAGCATTCCTGGATGCTCTGGAGCACACTCGGGTGCATCCTATATATCAAAGCTACTTCGGTGGGGTAACTAGCGTTGTGCAAGAGTACCCAGGCGGAGTCTTTTTCTCTAATCTTGACTTCATTTCTCACTTCTCCGCTTACCTTTCTGGCAGACTTGTGGAAAACAGCTTTACAGCGACTTCGAGAATAGTAATCTCAATGCAACTGAGAGCCTTGCTACCGCCCTGCAGAAGTATGGTTATACTACTGCTACTCCAGAGCCTAGGATCACGCATGGAAAATCCCTGTCTGGCGGATCAACTACTTTGTCCAGCACCGGATCTTCAACTGACCAAGGCTCCACATCACAGGTTACTGAGGACAGTGCAAGCGAAGCCACGGATACATCTATCGAGTCTCAATTGATTGAACAGCCGTTTCTCCCACTGAAAGACCTTTCACGCCCAATGTTTTTTGAACTTTGCATAAACATGGGCATGCAAACCATCAATCTTGGTGAAATACCTCTCACCAGTTTTGATTGTGGTAGGCCTATATCTATAGTCCGGACCGATGGTGAGCTATTCTCCAAGATACACGCTCGATATCACAGTATCAGGAGACGCTGGTGGTTACCACTGCTTTTCAGACCCGTCAACGTAAGATTTGTCGAATTCCACCTCTACGAAGGACATCGCGTCGGAATATTCGACGAGAGCCGCGACCCAATACCGCCTGCGAGTGAAGTGAAAGCTCTTCGATATCATTACTATGCATGTCCGCTAAAGCCTCTCCCGCCGATGGACCACCGTTCGTTTCTACACTTCTTCCGAGAACACGAAAAGCATAAGAATGCTAAACGAACGCTTTGGATCAACCGACTGCCGAAGAAGATTGGGGATAGTATGCTCGTTCAGCATGATGAAAATAAACTGCAGTCTGGGTGGGGTGTGTATATCGTTGAAGGCCCGAACTGGCCGGTCATTGCTTGGAGCATATTCGCAATACTTATTCTCAGCTTCATAGTGTCGGTTATCTTTGCTGTGAATATGAAAACGCAAGAGAGTGGATTCGGAATTGGACAGTGGGTGGTTGCGGTTTTAACGGCTGCGCTCACGGCTCTATGTATACAGTTGAAAGAACTGTGAAGGATGATCGAACTCTCCTACAGTACTTTAGATCTTTTTAAATACACCGAGACCTCACTGGTAGTTCCTAGAATGCTGGTGCTGATTCTTCATTATCTGACAAAATGGAAGTCTGTTGAGATAGATATTGACCCAGCACACCAGGAACTATGGACACTAACATGTTTACACGATTAAGAGAAGAGCTTGATCAGAAAAAAGTTAACAGTGATGCGAACCATCCACCGGCCTCCTGTAGCATCTTCTCTATTCCTCCTTGTTTTACATAGGCTATCGAATGCAAGTTTGCGCACTTGTATCTCCTAGACTGAACTGGTAGTTAGCCATTTTGATAACTTCAGTGACATCGACTCCGGCCTCCACACTAACTTTTAGTTCAGTCCTTAGTCTCGTCGCTTGCCTTCGCTTTGGTGGCTTTTCACTGTGCTGTAAAGTTGGATTTGGGGGTTACTCATTATCAGGCCCTCGTGAAGCGCACTCAACATTGACTCCACTGTGTGCAATTGAATTCCCATTTCAATAACTGCGCAAAGTCGAGTCGAATCAAATAAGGTATACATGTAGCATCATCTTATCAATCTTTGTAATAGACCAGCGCAAGGTTGAACGATATGAAGAAGCTCTTTTAGTCCTCAGCTACAAAAACAAAAGGGAAACCAAAAGCTGAAATAAAGAGTAGACTCTTCAAGAGTCCCCCTAATCAGAGAACTATCCGGCCTGTCCTCTTTTCTATCGATTCCATCCCTAAACAAATCTGCCTGCCTCTTCTCAATCAACCACCTCACTGTCCACCCATCCTCTCATAAGTCGCCATCAAACTCCCAATGAACGTAGTGATAAGTCGACTCTGCACAGCCACGATATCCTCAGGCACAAGCCAGATGGTCGCACCCATCTTTCTCGCAATACTAATGGCCAACTTCGCGTTCTGGTAGCTCTCTTCCTCGTTCCGGCCCGCCATGACGAGATCATAGTCGACGTAGCTCGACTTCATGCCGGCTAAGACATCCAGCAAGAAGATAGCCGAGGAGAGGGTAGAATCCTTGAAAGAGCGTATCTGCCTGGATTTTCCGCCTTTGCGCGCCATGTCGTTGGCCCACTTGATCATATCCTGGTCTGAAATTTCGCGCTTGCCGAGTCGTTGGGCGAGGCCGCGGAGTGTGCTCACGATATCCTTCCGCATGAGCTGCCATACCAGTCCCAGAGTAAGCGTCCTCTGCCCATCTGTGATATCCGCACCCTGCATACCAGGAAGCGAGAATGAGTTCTGTTTACCCAGTTCGACGGCATAGTTCGTGTTTTCGAGAGCTTTGAAACGCATGATTTGGCCGCCGCTCGATGGGGGTTTGTTCACGTGACGCCAGTTTACGCTTCCAGGGATGACTTTGTCGTATGCTTGGAGGAGTACGGTGCCGTCTTTGAGATCTTCGAAGAAGGATTGCACCACTGGCTGCACGTCGAGGGAGTTGAGCCAGAGAGTGAAGACGCGGGCTTCACGCTCGCCTTCGGCGTCGAAATCGTCAATATCGGCCTTTTCTTCTTCGGTGATCGGGTCCAGGCCTGGATGGGTATTAAATAGGTTAGCAACAAAAGCGAGGTTGAGTTTCGGGTTTCCGGCAACGAGGGAGGTTGGAGTCAGGAATTTGCGGCAGTCGAGAGTGTCAGCATTCTGGAGGACTTGTTCGGCGCGTTGGAGGAGGTCACGGGTTTGAAGAGCCGCGCGGGAGCACTGATCTGGTGCAAGTTGATTCAGAAGAACGGTATAGTTTTCACCATCTTTCACATCAGTGGAAAAGTTGGAGACGCTGTGCTCAGGTCAGGCTAAATCCTAGAAGGTACATTGTCGGAAATTTTTACTTACGTTCTGTGCCATTTGGCGTTCTTTAAATGGTAGTTGAACCATCGAAGCAGGATCTGCTCTGGAGGGAGCCGGAGAAACTGTTCAAGTGTTTCGTCCTCTTCAAGCAGGCGGTACAACTCGGGGTGCAATTTGATATCGATCTTGCCCAAAAGACCTCGCCGAATGATTTGCCAGATCAGTCCGAGGATCAAATGCTCCCTAACTTCAATGATATCTCCACTGCCAATGTTGACGACCGAGCATCCGATACCCTTTGCAGACTCAATGACGATATTATTGTTTTCAGTCATGTGAAAGGCATTCAATTTCTTGATCTTCTTCCCCGGCCTATTGAGGACACGCTCATCAATCGTATCCGGTACACTATCATTGATGAGTTTGGCCAGTACGAGTCCATCCTTGCAGTCGTCAAACATCTCAAATGTGTCGGTGGGGAAGGGGAGACGGTCGCCAATATCTGGGTCGCCTGCCAAAACGGCATTGATGTGGCGCGTGAATTCCGTTCGCTCATCCTCGTTGATTGTATGTGTAACGTTCGCAGAAGAGCCTTGCACTTGTATCCTTCCGCCCCCATGGCTTCCCTTGGAGGCGTGTCCGGGAGAGGCCGTAGGAGGAGCTGCGCCACTTAGTCCTCTCGGTCTTGTAGGACCAGTAGACATGCGCTGTTGTGCTGGCGAGGAGTCGCGGAGTTTCGAAATAAGCTAGGTAATATATCATCAACATTGTTCGTCCACCAAAAAATTCACACCCTAAGAGTAGAAGCAGTTATACGGACATCGACATAATCTTCGAGCTCAACTCTCCTCGAGCTATCTAATTCTACTTCCTTCAGCGCTTGTCGCACAACATCGTACGGCTGGTGCTCGGACTGCTGGGTCGCCTTGAGCACAGTAGCTTCGTCCAGGTAGCCTTTTTCGTCGATGTCCAGCTTACGGAAAGCATCTTGTAAGCCGAAGATCTCGGACTGTTGGAATTGAGGATATTTCCTGCAGAGAAGACAATTATTAGCATGAGCGGATACTTCGGAGAATTACGATAGGCATATCAAATGGCCCACGTACCTCTGGATCTTGATTATATTCATGGTGAAGCGGGGGTTTTGGGGACTCAGGCGGGTGAGGTGGGTCTGAGTTTGTGTCGAGAAGAGGACACAGTAAGATGAAGTTATTGTGTGGTATAAGAGATGCCTAGCTGGGGTGATTTTCGAAGTTGCGGCTCAGCCTCGTAGACATGCGCGTCGTTCCCTGGGACGCACTGATGAAAGGCTTGGTCGCTGACGATGACGCCGTTTCGTGGGGCAGCAACGCCAAGACTATAAAATATGCCTGAAACAGAGGGCCAGCCTGCAGCATTCACTCGTAGGCTTACGTGGACAAGAATAGGGGTTCAGGCAGCGATTTAATCATACGCACGGCAGTAGTTTCTTCACGTTTGCCTATCGCTGTCGTGGCTAGAAGATTGTTTCCTAGAGATCACGGACCATGTCATTCACCATGTCATAAAAAGTCCAGTTTTGAATAAAAGAAGAGCTTTTGAATTCCTCATTATCATTCATAAATCCTCGCTCCAATCCCTCCAAAATCGAAAGGTCTCATACCAAGAAAAGATGTAAAGGTGTTCCCGACGGCCTTCCCAAGCACGTCAAGCTGTCCCAAGAAGAATAGAAGAAACTAAGTAATAGTCCACGAGCATACAGTCTTCGACAGGAGCTCATCATCGTAAATCCGTCCTTTGCGTCGTTGGATCTCATCAAAACAGCGCGCTAGGAAACCGGAGAGGGGGTAGCAAGGTATATTTTTTGGGGGCCACCTCTTCAAACTACAGGTATATCCCTTTTGCACCATTCCCGTTTCCATTCGCCGGCCGCACTACCACAGTAGTGAAGGCATGTAAGAAATTAACCAATATTCTCTTCCGACGAGAGTGCTTAGTGTAAGTAGTAGGCGGCCGTCGAACGTGTCTCTTTCGCATCGCCCATCTTTCAGTCGTTATGAAAAGTATAGCAAAAGTGGTTGTAGAAAGTACAGAATCATCACCCGCAACACGTTGACATTAAGCAGTCTCGCTCAACAAAAGTAGTAGCCTATGCTGTATGCTGCATGCAGGGAGTCGTATATCATGAAGGAAATTCCAATGGTCTGGATAGACTGAACAGAAGACAGCTTTCCGGAGATAGAAGATTCGTTAGGAAGTCATTAGATGCCCCAAGTCAGGAGAAATTTAGAGGAAACACAGGAAAAGGAAGAGAAAATGAACACAAAGAAAAGGTCCGTGGTCGAATCCGTTGACTCGAAGAGAGTGTGGAGGGTTGTGATCGAGCACAAGCATATTCGTGAAGTTTCAGTCGGGGCTAAAAAACACAAGAAAATCGAGGGTGTATGTCGCACGTTGTGGATATGGATTCGTATGCTTGAGACAAACTAGCAGTCGAGAGGAGAACGCCTGCTGAATGCCCACGAGCAACCACCAGACCCAGAGGAGGGAAACCAGCCGTCTATTGCAAACAGTCGAATGGGTGAAATGCGGCCGCCCAAGCATATTAAACATGTTTAGTCGAGCTACCTCCGAGCTCCCTGCCTAACAGTAGGTCGAGCTCGTTGCAGATTTGCATTGGGATCGCGATTATAAGCTGCGCCAACAGCTCCACCGACGTTCCCCTCTGGTAATGTCTTTCGTCTTTTAAGTCCATCAATATCGTCTCCTGCAACGCCTTGGCTGCTGGGTCGTCCATAGGGGTCTTGGTCATCTTCATCATCTCGTCCACGTTTATTAGATGTTGGGACACCATTCGTTGCGGCATACGCTTGGCTGGGATATTGGTGAGGAACAGCACTTGGACCCTGATACGCATCCGCAGGTGCATTTCCATTCGCACCACTACCACGAGTGTCGCTCATGACACTGTGCAGATTGCTAGACGGGGGTTGCTGACGATGTGGAGTAGCATATCCAGGCGTCCATTGAGTCTGCCCTGTCGCTGTTGTGCGTGGAGTAGCCCGACCGGAGCCGTTCTGATGCGGAGATCCAGTCATTTCTGGAGACAAATGAGGGTGTTCGCCATGTAGCGGCCCCGATGCTGCGGCAGTATTATACGCATATGAACCTCGGTTAGCATTGTATGGCGCGCTTGCATGCGTATATTCGTTATCATTCTCATGATCAGCTTCATCTTCGCCATGAGTATGGCTAACATGTTCGGCACCTTGGCCCATCATGCTTTCAGAGGGCTTGGAGTCCACTTGTTGTTCATTCCCAACACCCGCGCGTGCAGGAGGGGCCATCTCAGTCTTGGGATACCCGCTATCCTGCATAGGTTGACGATACCCCATCATTTGAGAGGAATGATATTGAGAGGGTTGGGACGGTGGCCCCGAGTACATCTGCCGCGAGCTGTCATAGCCTTGAGCAGTTTGGTATGACATATTTTGCTGCACTGTTCCTGGTGGCGTACTTGCCGGAGTGGTTGGAACTGAACGGGTATTGCTGAGCCCGGTATCAATGGAAAGTGGTTGATTGCCCTGCATAGCTGGAACATTGTTTCCACTCCACTCGTATGAACTTCCTTGATTTCCCATACCCATTATACTGGAAGCGCTGGTTGGAGGTGTTGGGAAAGTGTGAGCTCTGTCTAGACCGGGTCGTCCCGCGGATGGATGTGGTTGGATCGCATGGGGTGGTTGAGACATAGCGGTTCCGATGGGGTTACTCATAGAATGATGGTGGTGCAATGAAGGCGGCTGAGAGGTAGTGGGCGCACCAAGGTATCGCTGCGTTTGCATGGGATCAGGCCGTCGATTCCTCTCTACTGCGGCCATTGCAGCAGCACCACCTCCAACGCCAGCACGAGTCTGATTGGTAGGGTGGTAGAGAAGAGCTCCAATATCATGGACAAAGAGCGGATACAGCTGCTCTGTGATTTTCTCCTTATTCGCGAAATCGAGCGCTCGTTCGAATGGAATCCTACTGCAGGTAAGCGAAAAAGTACAAAAATCAAGGGATCTGGAAAACTACGTACCACACCCCTTTCAGATGCATCGGCCCGATCTTCACCACGTGTCGCGTCTTCTCGCTTTTGAGGATACCGTCCCGCCGTCCTCTGGTCATTCCAGCGACGTTGAGGAGTTTCGTACCGTTAATCATATGATTATCTAGCTGAAGTCAGTTCTGTAGCTATTAAATGCCTCCATATTAATCTCACCTTCCCGTCGAGCGACACACACTCCTTTTGCTTCTACTTGAAAGCACAGACTTCCCTCATCTTCCCATAGTGTGGCTGTCACTCGAGGTTTCATTCCCGGTGGTGCTATTTGGCCAGTGCTGTCAAACTGATGAGACTGATAGCTTTGAGATCCAGGTAGTGAGGAGGGTGGTGCTCCAGAAGTCATGGCTAACTGGTTAGTGTAGTCTAATAGGGGCTTGAGATATACGAACTCACCAGGTAGGGGTAATGCTTGCGGAACCAACGCATTGCTCATCGACGAAGAAGCTGGAAGCTGTGATGGTACGCCATTTCCATAACCGTAGGGAGGATAACCGCCAGGGCCGGAAGCATATTGAGGGCCTGGTTGGAGTAAAGGTGGTTGCTGCGGGTACGAGTAGTGAGATAAACTAGAGGGTGCACCGGAGGAGGGTGCGTGAGCAGTAGCGGCGGACATATGCGATGGATGCACCTCAGTATAAGATTGCATCTGGTTCATGCTGTTGTAGTTGTCTGCCGAGTACCCGTAACCCTGAACGCCTTGCTGAGTACCGTAAGGAGACTCTTGCTGCGAATGTGCATTCACTGGTTGCCTGTCACGATTAAGAGATTGTGGAGTCTGCTCCGGAGACGGGGTTTTGTATCCCGTAGTGTGTCCGTTCACCGAGGATGAATAAGACGTATTTGAACTTGCGCTGCCGTTGACTACTGATGCCGAGCTGAAAGAACCACCCCGAGGCGAAGATGAGTTTGACGACGTGCTTGCTTGAGCCTGGATTTGAGGCAAAGCAGGCAATCGCTCGCTCGACACCGTTGGCCTTGGCGCGTAGTGAGGATTATACCACGGTGTGTCGACGGGGCCTCGGGAGTGGACCGAAGAAATCGACGGAAGCTCCAGCTTTACGGTGTTGAACGGGTGCTGACCGGTGGTCCGCTGCTGCGCAGGATTCGAGAAACCCTCTCGAGTCAACCCACGAGATTGCCGAGAATTGGTCTACGGAAACGGACAGAATTGGGTCTACGACAGTAGATTGCAGAATCTGCGCACGTAGCCGGGGAAACGAAGCTGAGAGCTGTTATAGTTTGATAACGCCTCAGTGACGAGGACGAACAGCTGACAGTCCGGAGACAATGCCTGAATGTTTGCTCAGAAATGAAACGTTCGGCGGCCACAAGCCAACGAGACTTGCCAAACACGTGGGCAAACAGGTCTCAAAGATGGCGTAGCTGGGGATTCCGAGCGTGCGATTATAATCGACCAGTTCGCAACCTGGTTATCTTCGCGTCTGAACTTGGCGTTGTTCCGTGGTGGTACGATTGGCTAGTGAAACAATACCGAGGAATTTTGACAATATGGCCAAAGGAATGCTGCTCCGCACTTCCAACGTGGTCTCGGAACTCGAACGCTGCAATGCTAAACGAACAAAAAAGCACGTCGTGAGGTCGTCGCGGTCGTGAAAACGGAGGAAGCTGTCGAAAGATGCTTTTGATGGGCGTTCCAATACACGCAAAGAGACAAAACGACGACGGCCAGCCTAATAGGAGAATATGCAGCGAAGAGTGTCAGAATCGGCACAGCCAGAGCACATGTGACGAAAGACTGCTCCGGTGTAAACAGCTCGTTGCGGGTCGTGAAAGTCGTTGCGCTTCGTCAACAGCGTGCCGGGCAGGATATTGATAGCTGGGCCCCGATAAAAACACTGAAACGTGATCTGGGTCAGTCAATGGGGTCTGTACGCGGTGGGACGAGGGTCACGGACAGAGCCTCGCAGTCTATGAATGAGCAAAAGACAATGCAGCGCCAGACAGAGGCTTTTCGCAAAAGCAGTGGGGAGGGCGGAGGTTTAGAAGCGGAGGAGGTTGGGATGTGACCTGATGCTAGCGCCGAGCGAGCCAACCAGCCCGCCAGAGATAGGCGAGCACGGGAAAGACACTGGCGAGACTCTCGGAAGGCAACGACAGCAAAGGAAAACAGACAACTGACGCTGGAAGGGCAGGCTGGCAACGAGCGGATGCTGGGTGAAGCTGCTGGCGACGAGAAGTGTGAAGAGACTCGGGACGAGAATTGAGAACAGCCGTCGCTGGTCGATGCTGCAGCTCAGGATTCTGTGCAGAGAGCAAGCAAGCAAGCAGGCCAGGCTAGAGGGCTGACCGACCGAGACAGGCGAGGCACACGCCGCTATACGGTACGTCCGGCTTGCCGTGGAGGGGAGGCCCTTTGCGAGCGCCCAGTGACGATGGGCCTTCAGATGGAGCTTGAAGCTGCGAGGCGGGACGGCGCGATGTTTCGCAAGGGACGTCCGCTCGCATACAGATGGGGACCGTCTGGCTGTCTGGCAGTTGCAAGCAAGTCCTCTGCAGCTTCGACAGGTTGCTTGGGCGGTGCAGGCACTTCTGTACCTAAAAGGCGGGTGGAGATCTTCTGGGGGGACGCTCTGTCGACAGCAGCCCACGACAACGCCGCCGGAGCAGGACAATCTAAAATCAATTCGGGCCTGGTGGGGAGCGTGGAGGATTGGTGTGGCGGGCCAAAGCGAACCAAGTCCCGTGAAGGGCAAAGGCCGTTTCGAAAGGGACGTGGAGAGCACAGATGCCTGCCATCGAGCTGCTGGGCTGCATCCAGAGTCGATGCGAAAGACCAGGGCGTGTCGGCCACGGACGTCCAACGAACGCACGCAAGCGAGGGCAAGGCACTTCACAGGCCACAGGCCACAGACCACGCAGTCCCAGCCACCTAGGGCTACGGCCTATTCACAATTCACATTCACATTCACATTCACATTTCACAAGCAGCCGGACGGGCACGGGCATTGCAGGGCCTGGCAGCCGTTTGCTGCTACCTGCAGTTCTGCCTTTCCCATGGCGTTCGAGATGCTATTAACGTCCCGGCCTGCTCGTGAGCGTGCAATCATCCGAGCACGCAAGGACTCTGCGTCCAAGTTTAGCGGGCGTCTATTATTTTTGCATTTGCATGCTGCCTCCGGCCACCAGTTCTCTGCTGTTACCTGTATGGCGCCCGGCTGGGGTCCCGATAGGGAGAAGACGGCTGAATTGGCTTGCAGCCAGTAGAGAGGGCCGGAGATATTCAGCAGAGTGCGCGGCACGCTGTGCGGTTGCTGATAGTGAACCGTTTCTGGCTCGCGAAAGGTCTTTTCCTTATTAAGCTGCGACGAGGATATGCGGAGTTGGACGACGAGGTGGGTCTGTTCTTCCGACCGGCCCTGTCGTCCACCATGTCGCTCATGTCCTCCAGGCTCGCAGGTGCTGCGATCTGTGCAAGTGGCTCTGCTCCGAAACGTCTTCTTCCCTGTCGCCATCTGGCATCTGGCCCAGAAGCAGTATGGGCCGGTGGTCCAAGCAGCGCTCAACAGTGGACCGGCAAACGCGATGATTTGCACTGCTTCTGCGAGTCAAAGCTGGCGCAGAAACTCAATTCGCAAAAAGCAACGGGCGAAATCTGGAGCGCTGCCAGCCATCATGCCCGGCCGTGGGAGCTCGCGGGTCTGATTGCTGGGCATCTCACAAGTGCCGTGCGAACTATCTATGGCGCCGATTGACCCTCCTCCACCGTTTCCACATCCAAAACGGCCATGGTTCTTTCGAGCAGGAAGGCAAGCAAAAACTGAATGGCCGGGTTGAAGCGCGAATAGCGAAATTCCAGCACAGGCTAAATGCCCACCAGCGATCCAACGACCACCGCAGCTCGGACGCTGCGCAGGGATGCTCCCCCAAAGCGAACGGGATGAACGGACGGCAGGCCGTGCAGGGTTGCTGCTCTGGGCGGTTGGCAGTCCGCAGTGTTGGGGACGACATGAATTCCCCATCCGGGGCAAGCTCTCAATCCACCTCCACCGTGGCCCGTCGTCAGCCAACGAAGGCTGCGCTCTGGCTCCTCGATCAGTATTGATGATGAAGCGTCGACTATGTTAACGCTGAGAGAACGAGCGAGGGAGCCTGGTGCAACGTGGAGACTCGAGAGAGAGCAGAGCCCGCGGGTGCGACGATCATGTCATGTCAGCCAGACAAATGATATGGCGAAGCTGAATAACGAGGGCCGGGGCGTTGAGAAGGCTTTCGTCTCCACTTGTCGTTGCTGCTGGGTCCCCATCATGGGCGCAAGTTCCCTTGGCCAAACGTGCCGATTGTACCACGGACTTGGTGTTGGACGTGGGAGGCCGCGCATGCTAATAGGCTACAGATTGTTGCGGTGTAAGTGATGTGCTGGCTCAGGCTAGCTCCTTGCGGCAATGTCTACCAAAAAGTCACGCTGTTCAATGTCGAGCTCCAACGCCACCCGTTTCTCACACAACTCCACAGCGACATCTGCTCGCAAATGGAGCATTTGTCGTCGGCCAAACTTGACATTGAGGGCATCATCAATGTCCCAGTACCTTGGGAATTTCTGATTGCGGAGACACAAGACCATCTCCAGCTGAAACAATTATGGCATACGAAGCTCACGAGCTCTCGCACACGGCCCGGGAGAGCATGATGACCTCGATGGCACGTCTATCTTTCTTGCAATCACGAGATTCTAAGACGGAGGGAGTCTCCATAGCCCATACATATCATGACAGCCTCAACAACTGAGATGTCGGCGGATAGACTCCAGCCACAGATAGCACACCTCAATATTACAGGCCGCTTCGGGCGCCAAACCAGTTGTTCGCATTGATGATGATTCGATCCTGCTAGCCGCGCATTCTTCATCCTCGTTAAATACGAATCGTTCTCCTCGATGCTTCGCGTGCTAACTTGAATCTAGGCGCATAATGAGACGTGGCGCGGAAAGCCTTGTTCATCGGACTACGACCACACAAGATTTGCCTGGGAGTCTTCACCCAACCGTAGAGCACGTAATCTAGCATGGAAGCGTGGTCCATCCAAGCAGACCGAGTAGCACAAATTGAGGGTCCAAAACACGACTGAATACTGAGGCTGTAGTACTGTGGCGCGAGAAGCGAACCCGCAAGTCGCACACTGGGGATGTCTCGACCACCAGATCGCTCCCTATCTCTGTAAGGGCGAGTCGCACATCTCTCGCGTGGGCTTAGAGGAATGCATAGGTGAAAATAAACGTGCAGTGCAGCCGGCGCGAAGTGGAAGAACGGATCGTGAAGCGAGGGCCGCGCCGTCCAGTCTTCACTTGCTGACCACCACCCTCGGTATCTAGATAGGAAGTTGGATAATATCAAAAATGAAGTGATAACCGCCTTGAGCAAATTCGAGCAAGGGAAAACGAAGACCTGCGTCAGGCATTCCTTCCGTCAGCTCGGTCATTTGCACATCCCTTCCAAGACAGCAACAATGGATGTCGTCTCGTCAATCCCTTTGTATCAGCCTCGTTCAGGTCCTCGTGAGCCAGTTCTGGGCCACGGCATGCGCCTCTTCGAAATGGCAATTTGAGGGAAGCATCAATCATCGGGGCCGCTGAGCAGATTCCACCGTCCTGGCCTCCGATGCTCTCAGGAGTGGCCATCAGGCCCCCCAAGTTATATTATTGTACGCCTCCTCTGCGCGACGAGTGGCTTCTGCTGTCGAAATGAAGGAGGCTCGACACGATGGACAGGAAGATCAGAAGTTCGAGAAAGGTCTCTCAACGTGCTTGCTGCGGACCCAGCCCGCGATCAGCTGCAATCTGTGGGCATGACGGGTCTGGGATCACCCAGGCGCGATGGCTTTGAAGAAGCGGCGGGCCATCGTTCCTGCAGCTGCTTGGCATCATGGATAACCCGCAATACGGGCGCCGCTTGACCTTCTTGCCGATGCTGATTGGGCATGTTTCGGCTGCATGTACCCGCGTTGCATATGCATGTGATGGAGGCCACATCCCTGCGCGGCACCTCCCCCCTCCGGTCTTTTCCTGGAACCAACAGGCAGGCCCTCTTTCGCAGTCCTGCCCGCGCAAAACCACCGCTGGATGAGACGCGAGATTGGCCGTGGTCGCACAAACCCTCCAGGCGAGATTTGGACATGTTCTCCTTCGGTCTTCACGACCCGCCTCGTCCTGTCGTCTGGCTGGCATCACGCCGCAATCGCGAGGGCGACCAGCGATCGAGCACATGTCGAGCCGTCTTCCAATCACGGCCGGCCACGTCAGAAACAGCAGCAGAGCCGTTATCGGGGGTGCTGGAGAGGGCAAGCCACTTCTGGCGTGTGTAGGGCAACACAGACCACTCCTTGCAGTCCGAAACAGGGCTCGAGGGTGGCCAGATGCTGCCTCCATTGGACAGCAGCTGTTGAGACGCTGGCCTGTTCACCGGATTGGCCCTCGGCGCCGACAGGTTCTGCCGACTGCTTGTCATCTCACCTCATGCTCTGGTAGCACCACCCGCTTGTTACTCCATCGGTTTTCTAGCGCACTACCCTCGACTTCACCTCACTCATCCCAAACCTCTGTCGACACAGGCCTGGCATGTCCTTTTTGGCCGAGTCCGTTTTTGCCGGCAACTCGATCAACACAAACCCAGCCTGTGATCATGCTCCTTTCTCACCGCTGTTCTATTCTTGTTGTTTTCAAACGCCATCCTGGTGGATTTGACGAGGGTCAGCAATCTACGAGACCCGGCAATCATGAACTGCGATACACGGCTTTTCTACCCCGCCGCGGGTCCCAAAGCAGCAGCCTTGGGGGCCACAAGTGTGTGCAATCCAGGCTTGTCGACTTCGCTCCTCACGCCTGATCCCAATCGCTCCGTCTGGAGCAACTTCAGCTCCTTCTTGCCCATCGACGTCCACAATAATGTGCAGCATCGCCGTGCTCTCCAGAAAACCTGTTGGTGCTCCCATCCTTCTCCAGACTGCCAGAGCCTCTCGCTTCCATTACCCGCATCGCAAGCACGACATACGTACGTGCATCACATGCATCATGCTGCCCGTTACCTTCCACAGGGTACACTGCAGTTTGCCAGATCTTGAAGCGAAATTACGTAGGAGGTGCTTGATGTTCCTATCCTCGCCCAACCTCTACTTGTCTTCTCCATATGATTAACGCTCGAACCACCACAAGTCCAAATCTTTCGAACTGGCGTTCTATGATTGCCCCAGCCGCATATACATCAAGCGTTAGGATGCTCCATGTACCATATTGCCTATCCATACATCTACTTACACGCGATCAAAAATTTGGTAGCCCAATACGTTGGTGCACCACTACCCGAAATTACTTTTCGGTGGCATTCCTGAAGCATCCTGGGTTTTAGTAGACCGTTTAACCAGACGACACTCTTCACCTCGAAGGTCCTCGTCCCTATTCAGTATACTTGGAAAATTTACCCAAGTCAAATCTCGGACACAAGGATCAATGCCAAAAGCTTTGCGATCGACATAGATATCACAGTTTTCTCCCTTACATTTCCTTATCTGAAGAAGGTTAATAAACAAACTTCGCTTGAGTATCAATTCACTAAAACCAGCGGCTGGATAAAAGCCGGTCGGGCTCGATGATGATACTTTCTTCACCAAGCCCGCATTCCAGATGCCCGAATCTTCCACCGTGCCTATTCTCTTCTATTTCAATACGGCAATGCTTCATGTGCACAGAGCATCTTATCACATGTTCAATTACCAGGTAAGAGGCATTTCGGAGCAGTCTCCGACGCCAAACGACCTCGACGATGACCAAAACCACCGTTCAACCTCGGTTCTAGAACTGACGGACAATGAGAAATGCGGAGACAACCAAGTCCAAAATTTCGGATCGCCTGAGTCTTTCATACATGCTGCGCTAATGACTCCATCGGTTCGTCAGGGCTCTTACATTCGGCAGGGACAGGTTCGCAGATCTCTGCATTTGCGGCTCATGCAACGTTGATGTGTTCCGCGCCTGCATACACGTTGCTCCGGTACAGGCATTTACCCTTCAGGGTGTCCAACAGTGTCTTCAGAGCGTTGACAATATAACTCGACTCAGGTTGGATGGCACCTAGACCCCTGAAGCACTTCGGCGCCTTTGACCAGACTTCCGAAGCTTGAAGCCACAATGCAACAACTCAATTAGCTATCACATGTTCTGTAAGGTGTTACCGAGTGTATCCGATTAACTACTATACCGAAACTGAGGAGAAATCCTACTTTCGGTTAGAGACAATGTCTCTTAAAGTACATACATACTTAGCTACATCCCTAATATATTTGAATTCTGTCCTCATTTATCTTGCATTCGACGCCCGCTGGATCTGACATTCTATCAAAACGAAACCGTCTACTCTTTCCACTTTTGCTCACGCCGTCAGAGAATGCCATTAAACCCTTGAGTGCAAACAAGTCCACATGTTTGGTCTGCCTCTTACGTAGCTGGCGGGAAATCCAACACCTACGTCTCTCGGGAAAGGATAGCATTGGTGTAGTCTGTCCAACAACTTTCAAGACAGACCTCAGATGCGTCTTCATTACTTAGGTAGGTAGTTGCTGTGAAGACTTCCTGTAAAGGAAGTGGATAGTGGGCTTGGCGCTTGAATGCCTTAGGTAATCACGTAGAACCTCACCTCGCGTTGCACGCCTCAACCCGCAGTATGCAAGCCTAGCTTGCCGTGCCTCGCTGAGTCTTCGTATTGCCTTCCCCGACACGATTGTGCATGCGTCATGGCTGATGTTCAACGTCTCGAACGCTGAATGTAAAATCCATTATCTTTATTGGAATTGAGATAGCATATCTTTTGATTTTCACTATTATCTAGGTGTTTTCTTCGAGTATTTTCTCCCTGAAGCCGCCTACCTGGAAACCTCAGTAACGCATTGATCTTGTGAGCCGATAAGACTGCAACCCCGCGTCACTCACTGTACAACGTATTCACGACGTTGGGAGATGTGAGAAATTCAGACCTACTTCGGTACACTCCTCGATATCTATTCCAGTCTACATTCACGACAGAATACAGCAAAACCTGGTCCACGTCGAGTTCGCCTATTTTCTTGGTTTACGGTGCCCTGGTTACCAATTTCTAACGATGGATCTCATTTGGATACTCCTGACTTTCCCGGCTGGGTTTCTATTCTCCCTATGCTACGGCTTCTATCGGAATTATAGTAATGCGCGGAAGACTGGACTCAGTATCGTTATTGCTCCAGTCGATACTTATGGCGTTTTCTGGCAAATCTTAGGGCCTCTCTCAAGGCCAATATGGAAGCGCCTTCCTCAGAACTTGACCTTATGGATCAGGGCGGCTGACATGAGCTTATCATGGCAAGAAGATGATTCAATCCATCAAAAACTTGGTCCCGCATTTATCATAGTCTCGCCCACCAATAACTTGCTAGTTACCGCGGACGCTGAGGGTATCGCCGCTGTTCTTACGAAGCGGAAGGATTTCATCAAATCGGCCTTGTATGGTATGTGTAGATCTTACTATGAATGTGAAATCTCACTGATGACTTCTAGAGCCGCTGAACATTTTCGGTCGAAATGTGGACACTGTGGGTTTTAGAAAGACCTTTTTGATTGTCCCCATGTAGAAGACGACTGACCATGGAGTAGGTAAATGGAGAACAGTGGGCACGGCAGAGGAAGCTGACAGCTCCCTGTTTCAACGAGCGCGTTAGTGGGTTTGTATGGGATGAGTCAATGAGACAAGCAAAAGCCATGCTTCATCAATGGCTCGTCGTCAACCAGGGAAAAGTTAATGATATGGTCAACGACACTCGAATCCTTGCCCTGCATGTCCTTACAGCCGCGGGATTTGGTATTAGCCATGACTTCAATGGCGGCTCACGCAAACCTGCTGAAGGTCATTCCATGTCTCACCGAGATTCGCTTATGCTTGTCCTTTACAATCTCATTATGGTTTTCACCTTCCCATGGCACTCAAAGTCGATAATTCGTTTAATGCCGAAGAAGGTACAGCAAGTCGGAGTCGCAGTAAAGGAATTCGAGCAGTATATGGAGGAGATGATCGAGCACGAACGTCAGATCATGGCCAAACAAGAAGTCATGCCAAAGCCCAACCTCATAAGTACTTTGATTCGCGTCTCCAATCATGCAAAATCTTCGGGTATAGCGTCATCCGAACGCCTAACGGACCAAGAAATCAAAGGCAATCTCTTCATTTTCAACCTCGCTGGCCATGACACTACGGCAAACACATTAGCTTACGCTTTTACAATGCTAGCTATACATCCTGAATATCAGGATTGGCTTATTGAGGAGATAGACAGCGTTCTGGGAAATGAAGAGTTCCCAGAGTATGAAAAGTCGCATCCAAAACTCAAACGCGGCATGGCTATTATGGTAAGATCCCACTACTGCCTAATTTTACCTTTGAATCGAGCACGAAACACTGACAACCACAGTACGAGACCCTCCGCCTCTACGCCCCCGTGACCATGATCCCTCGCGGCGTCTCTCCCGACTCTCACGAAAGAATACCTCTCGGTTCATCCGAGATCATCATCCCGCCCAAAACCTTAATCTCAGTCAATCTCCACGCAGCACACACAGACAGCAAAAGATGGTCCCCCGATCCCCTAGCCTTCCGTCCCACCCGCTGGATCACCACCACCACAAGAGGCTCCGAAGACCTCATTACGCTGCCTCCAGGGCATTACACGCCTTGGTCCATGGGCCCGCGCGTCTGTCCTGGCATGAAGTTTGCGCAGGTGGAATTCACGGCCGCGTTGAGCACTGTTTTGAGGAAATGTAAAGTGCTTCCGACAAGTAAAGATGCGCGGCCGGGGGAGGTGTTCAAGGGAGAACAGCTGGAGAAGCTTAAGAGGGATTTGAAGGATGTTGCGCGTGATTCGGCGTTCGAGGCTATTACGTTGGCTATGAGGAGGCCTGAGGATGTGTGGTTGCAATTCACGGAGCGCTGAGTTTTAAGTGGGTTTATGAAAGAAACCCTGAGCCAGGGATCGTGAGTGATTATAAAATCTAAATTGAAGAGAGCTTTGCGTTTTTTGATTTCTGGTTCTTCCAAGGCGCTTCTCCTGTCACTCCTTCAATCCCGCAAGCCTCTTTAATCCCATTCTCACGCCTCTAGATACGACTGTATGTATTTAAAAGGCCTAGTAAGTCTTGGAACATTTGGAAGTATGCCTAGGTAAGTCCGGGCATTGTCTGGAACCAGGCTGGTTCAACTAAAGGTGATGCGCTAAGGTGTGAATGTATCCGCTTCTTAGCAGCCTTGGCTTGTCTTTGAATAGAGACTGTTTCAGTACTGTGGGCTCGTGATCGGGCTAAGGTTGGAGATGGTGAGGATCTGGTTGGGGAGGGTTCTTGGGGAGGAGTCTTGGTGAGGTGGAGAGGAAGCAGATTGGAGGATGGATATAGTAGAGTTGGGGAATGTGAGACACGAGAAAGATAGATGGAGAGATGGGCGAAGAGGAAGGGGGCATCTTGAATGAATTACAGGCATGAATTCACGTGTTCTGTTGCAAGATTAAGAACGGTCAGGTCGGCCGACGACTACATCAATAGAAGACTTGAGGTATTATGATGAGATAGAACGGCACTTAGAGCGACGGAATCGAGGAGTAGGTAGCTCCAGATGGACAAATACGATTGAGATTTCCTCCGTAAATGCTCTAATATGCACAGGCATCAAAAATACTCAGGCTTCAGACCACCATCACTGCCCCAAAAACCACACTACCCCTCTACCAATTCGGCCCCATACCAACCCCACTCCCCTCCCTCCTCCCCGTATTCTTCAAATGCGCCGCACTACCCCTGAACAGACTCTGCCATATAAACGCCTCGCTCAGCAGCAGCTCGATATCCTTCTCGGTCCACTGTTTCGTGGGGAGGGATTGTAGGAACATCATTACTTCTTGGAAGTCCATTTTCTGGAGTTGGTCGGACCATTTGACGAGGAAGGCGGCACAGACGTAGAGGTGGAAGGAGGAGAAGCCTTCGTCTTCGGCCTGGGTGGGAGGGGGGCGTGATGTTAGTTTGGGTTGAGGAAGCTTTCCTTTGATTGGGGGATGTTTGTTGAGGAATGGGGGAATGGAGAATTAGGGAGGAGGTGAATAGTAAGAAATCAAGGAGACTGTAGAAATTAAGACGGTAAGGGAGCTGGGACTTACCATATATGTGTCCCACATCCTAATGGTGTTTTTGACGGATATCTCGCGCATTAGTAGACAGTTCATCCAGCGGAAACTAAACTGGATGAACTCTACGCCCTCGTTCTCGAGGTGTTTTGCTAGACCGACGTCTATTCGGGCCGTCAGGTCTCGTAAATCGGCTACTTGTCGCTGTATTCCGGGCTGTGCGTGGATATAATTGTCTTGAATACCGTCGAGGAGTTTCGTGAGACACCAAAACGAGTCCGCCTCCACAGCATCTAAAACAGGTTTCGGTAGTTGCCCTGGATCCATGCCTGACTCAATCTCCGGATCTGATATATACGCTCCTAGAAAAACTTGCCAGAAAGGTGTAACGAGGTCATTTATCCCCTGTACATACCCCGAGGCTGGATGTCGAATCGCCCATACGTACAATATCCGCTCTAGAGATCGCTGCGTAGCCTCGTAGCTGTACAATGGTAGGTGCGGGTTCGTCCTAGGAACGTCAATGGTGATTTGATGCCAGATTGATTCGTCAAGACCTCGACCTCGACCTCCTTTAGTCGATGGTACAGAAGATGCGCCAGCTATTCCGGACGCAACAGCTCCGCTGCTCCCAGCGGTTCCCCGCTCGAAAGCTTGCCGCACTCCTTCTAGATATTCCTTCCTCTTCCTGTCCAAAGTTGCAACCCGACGTTCGCTACTTGTGGGGAGATAGCCTAATAGTATCTGCCACGTCATTGCACGAACTTCTGATGGTATACCGGACCACGCGGTTTCGCGAAGCTCTTGTAGTGATATCGTGCTTGTCTGGAGTATACGCTTGAACTTGTTTATGCGCGATATGCGTGCCGAATGTGCTTCAACTTCCTTAGCGTTAGCATTAGGAGCCAGGGGGGTTTGTGATATTAGATGTAACGAGTTCGCCGGATCCCGTAAGATTTCCTGGTACTGAGGTCTAAGGATTTTGCCTTCAACCTTCCTAGCAGTGGGGTAATTGGGTATTCCCCGCTCCTCTGCAATGTCACCACTGTCTATAACCCTCCATGATGCTGCTCCAGGCCCGTCCCGCGCATTGTTGGTTGTGCCCCCTGGATCTGATCCTTTTTTGGGCGGTTTCCGCCTGCCTTTGCGTCGCATGTTCGCTATACTCGGTAGACCAAACTCGTCCTCGTCGTCCTCATAGGTGAGTTCGTCTATCCCCTCATAATCGTCGTCTTCGTCAGCATCCCAGTCGTGGTTAGTCTCCCGAAGAAAACTATTGTAGGTCTTTCGTGGTGGTGGAGAGAGTGCGCTTCCTGCTGCTCGGCCGGGCGCGCTCGATTCGCGACTGTGGGGTACAGAGGGTGGTGTTCTGGGACGTGATCCGCCAGAAACAGACCTCGGAATGCGGTTCAGTAAATGCAGAGCAAATCACAGAGTGTCTTCGCTTACAAAGAATCGAGCTTTAGTATGTCAGCGTGAGAATATGATGCTCCGATTATCTTCTTGCTCTCGTACGGTTGCGAGGTATTGGAATTGGTCCGCCAGAATGGGGATGCTGAACTAGTGGTGTGATGTCAGCGCAAGAATGAAACACTAGGGGCTTGGTTTGTCATACGAGGAACGATCTGTTTATTGTGTGAATGCGCAAGTTAGCTATGCTGATGCTGGTGGCGCTGTGTATAGTGATTGCCACGAACCGACCTGGACCATTTCCTAGTTTCGGGATGTTAGCATCTGCGAGTTTGCCGAGACTGAGCGAATAGTATGAGGTACCTGTTGCTGCTTTTTGGAGGCCATTGTTGGCAAATATACTTGTCTTGTTGCATTCACCAGTATGCCTTCATTGCGGGCAGAGGTATCCATTCCACGATGAAGCCGGAGCTAGCCCGGGGAATTGAAGTAGGCTAAGCTGGGGTTAGTTTAGCGCCTTTCCATGTCAGCCGTGCGTCCACCTCCTCTTTGTCGTCAACCTTTGCGCCCTCATCTACTTCTTCAACAACACCCTCATCGACAACATCCAACTCATCACCATTGCTCTACGATTCCATTCCTCTGTCGCAGTCATATTGGTGTGTTTGTCATATCTTTGATACCTGCCCTTTCTCCACCTTTTAGCTGCTTTCTAGTGTGACTGGCGCACGCGGACGACCGTCGTTGCAAGTTGCTGAAAGTGAAAGCCTTGTCGCTTTCTTCGACGTCTAACACACTGCAAAACAGCAACATGAATGACCCAGAAGACCTCGATGAGGATCTCTTCGCCGATCTGTAAGTCAAGTCCGTATGCAACGCGACCAGACAGCTGCGTCCCGGCCCGCGCGGTCTCCTTTATATCCTTCACCTTGCTGACTCACTTGCTACAGCTACGAAGGTGACGATCTTCCCTCAAAACCCGCACAGGCATCCTCCGATCTGCCGTTGCCAAGTGCTGTGAAGACAGAAGCGCAATCAGCTCCAGAACCTATATCCGAACCTGTGGTCACCAGTACAAATGGTATCAATGGGTCAGCCGTGAAAGTCGATGATGATGACGACGTGAACTTCAATGGTAATGCCTGGGATGGCGGTGCACACCAACACTATGATGGCGGTTCTGTTCCAGATGACGACAATTATGGACCGATCAATGTTAAAGAAGATGGGTAAGTCATACTGCGTGAATTTTATTGCAGCGTTTGCTTTTGAGCATTTTATTCCCACTTGCCCATTTAAGAAATGGTCACTGCGGCTTCCCCGACACAATGAGACCTGAAGGCTGCGCTTGGCAGTGGTAATGATGTGGTCTGCGATCGCAGAAGTGTCATGGGATCTTAGTCCGGACTGCCCTATCGGTTACCATACATCACCTCGGAATTTTCTCAGTCGAATCCCAAGGTCAAAGTGGAGAAGCTCGAATGTTCGCTTCTCGGGTCTTGCTATAGCTACTTCCATTACGGTCCAATCAGAAGGAAGCATTATGAGGCGAAATTAGCCACGACAGGCTAGATTATTTGAGCGTCTCTCAAAACTTGGTTCAAGATTACTTGGTCAGGCCGCATTTGGTGGTACGATCAAAGGCTACGGGGCGAATTGGACGTGAAGTCGCTGGGTGTGTCGAGGGCACTGCGAGAGATACGTTGGACAGATTAAGCGAAACGCCTTAAGCAAGATACATCCGGATTTACGTTCATGGGCGCGGAAGAGGCAGAGAGTTGAGTGGATGCAGATCTAAGATACCTTAAACCTCTTGCAGAGACGCCTGACAGAAAGGAAATCAGAACTTGCCATCTTTGAGGGGCAAAGCTTCATGTCGATATATTCTTCATAGAACGTACCAGCTCGCAAAACTCAGGATAGTCCCTCGAGAAGATGGATATTCGGTTTCAGAAGCCGAATATCTACACTCGAGTCCATAGCAAAACACAGACGCTTCAACGGAACCATACTGTGCCTTTGCCCGGGCTACGTGTCATGCGAATGGTGGAGCTAGCTTCTGAGATTGGAAGGATACGTTCGATCTGTCTATCAGTCCTACACCAGGCAAAAGGGCCAGTGCAAAGATATGTTGATGCACACGTTCTCCCGCGCTCCTGTATTGAGATGCACCGAGTCGCTTGGCGCTCAAACGGATGAACTATGCAACCTCTCACGAATCTCATTATCCTGGGCATTTTACACCGCATCATTGCCCACAATATCTCAATGGGCATTGGAGAAGCGCGAATTACAGCATCCCTCCGCTTACAGCTCGCCATCATATCACTCAATGGGCAAAGTCCGGATTTACGAAAAGCTACCGGAACCGCCACCATCACTACCGCCATCGCTTCGGTTCTTCGTTATGGGAGCTACAATCTTTTGCGATTTCTAATTCTTTGGTCCTTTTATAAAATGATGTTTGTTAGTTATAGTTGTTATGGATAGATTAGCTAATTCGCCTCGTAACCAATAGGAAAATGTTCATTGGTGGTTTGAATTGGGAAACTACAGAACGTAAGCAAACCCACGTCATTCCCCCGTGTCCTGCACGACTGCGTCTCGTCACAAACACCCATAGAAATTCATTTCAAGCGTGCATCCTATTTGGAGGATCTGAAGCTCCAGGTCACGACAGGAGGCGCTCTGGGGCTTGAACAAGCTAGATGGATGGGCTGTTGTGTCCACCCAAATTACAGGCTTTCGTCCCTCAGACTTGGATATGCATAGAAATGCCTGACTTATCGTGTTATAGAATCTCTCAAGGACTACTTCTCACAGTTCGGTGAAGTCAGCGAGTGCACTGTTATGCGCGACAGTACCACCGGTCGATCTCGTGGATTCGGTTTCCTCACTTTCAAGGACCCAAAATGCGTCAACATTGTTATGGTGAAGGAACACTATCTGGACGGCAAGATAGTAGGTCCTCTTTGCCTTTCCTTTGGACACCTTCCTCTAACATGTTTTCTAGATTGATCCAAAGCGAGCTATTCCTCGCGAGGAACAGGAACGGACAAGTAAGATTTTTGTTGGTGGCGTTTCGCAAGAAGCGACTGAAGAAGACTTTCGGAGGTTTTTCCAGCAATTTGGTCGGGTTATCGATGCCACTCTCATGATGGATAAAGATACCGGGCGGCCCCGTGGATTCGGGTTCGTGACATTTGATGGTGATTCAGCCGTCGACGCTACTCTCGCAGGACCCCTTTCGATCTTAGGGAAGCCGATCGAAGTTAAGCGCGCTCAGCCTCGCGGCAATCTACGTGAGGGCGAGGACGAGAAGAAGTTTGGTGGACGTGGACGCGATGGAAAGTTCGGAGGCCGTAATGACAGCCAAGGCAGTTTCGACAACCAGCAGAATCAAACCCAGCAGAATGGTCAAGCTGGAAACAACGGCATGACTCCGGCAATGATGGCACAGTACTGGCAGCGCATGCAGCAGTACTTCCAAATGATGCAACAGCAATTAGTTGCCGGCAGTGCGAACAACATGGCGAGCCAGCCTCCTATGAATCCGATGGGTATGGGAGGTGGACAGATGAATCCAGCTATGATGCAGCAGATGATGGCCATGCAAGGAATGGGTCGTCCTCAAGGAATGTCACCAACTGGAAGCCCGCATCCGCAATCCCCCCAAAACATGGCGCAGATGAACCAAATGAACATGCAGCAGATGCAACAAATGCAACAGATGCAGCAAATGCAGATGCAGCAGCAGCAGGGGGGATATGGCGGAAGCCCGGCAATGATGAATCACGCAGCCGCCGCTGCTCGTCCTGGATTCAACGCTCAAGAACAGCTCCTCTTCGAGCAGCAAAAGTACGAACAACAGCAAGCTCGCCGCATGCAGCAGTCAGGCGGCTACGGTGGTCAAGGTGGACCGACAAGCTGGGATGGCATGTACGATGATGCTCCTCAACCAGCTATGCCACCTCAGGGACCGGGAGCTCGAGGAAGCTTTAGCGGCAATCGATCTCAAGGGCGTAGTCGTCAAGGATCTTCACAACCTCCACCATCTCAGCCAAGTAACGCTCCAGCCAACGCGCCGACTGGACCGAAGAATGCGGGTAAGCCTGGTGCCAATTATCGTGGAGGCGGCAGGAGAGGCGGAAACGTGGGATACCATCCCTACGGTGGCCGCTCTTAGGGTCGAGTGCCTTGCTTCACTACAGATCTCGCTTTACAAGTGATGCTTGGTGGATGCTTCTGACACCCCTGGAACCTCGATTGACCGAATTTCAAAGTCGTACCCGGTCTTAAGATGGGTTTCATGGATGCTGTCAAGCAAATTATACTTCCTTTCTTCTCATACTTTCTTCCCCAGATGTTTCCTCGACTTTTTTCCTCACTCGAACGGCGTTTAATGGACTTCTCTTACTATCAAACGGTGGAACCTCTTCTTTGTCACAAAGGTGGTTAATCTCAAGTGAGATGCTTTCATACTTTCAGACTCCTTATGTACATTATAAAAACGTGCGATAATCCAAGTAGCCAGATCTACGGGAATAGGTATCATGCGACTATGTTTGGATGTGCAAGTTGCCATGATAGAGAAGTGAAGTGATCTCGGACACGAAATCTCTTGGCGGCTGATATAATTTCGCACACAAATATCAATTACGAACAGCCGTAGCAAGCAATCGATCAGCAGGTTTTCAATCATACCCATTTGTTATATCTCCCGAAAGACCACGTTACAGCCAGAGCAAAGCCCATGACATGATTACTGAGCTTGCTGAGACAATAGTCACGTTCACCGTAAGATTGTTCATTAATCAAGAAATATTTCCCCAGTCCTAATATCCTAGTACTATATTTATACCACAGTTCGGGTTTTAATAGCATCGCAGGTGAGTCTGCGATTACTATATTAGGTAAAAGCTTCGAGAGGTACGGGGAGTTGAGACATGCACGACAAAGGCGGCATTACGTATGCTCGTTCAGGAGCTCGACGGTAATACTGTATGGCAAAATCTTAAGTAGACGCATATAAAGGTCACGGGCATCTCTCAGTAGAACAAACGTTTACTTCCTTCCACAATTTCTTTTCCCCTCTCAACTCCCAAATCCCAAATCTCCAATCCACTCCACCCAACTACCATCAACATGCCTCTCTGGCACGTCTACCACCCACCCACAACCTTCACCAGCTCAGCGTCCAAACGCGCTCTCGCAAAAGACCTGACGACGTGCTATACCGATGCCGGGCTTCCGGCTTTCTACGTTAATGTGTACTTCCATGCCATTCCGGCAGAGGATATCTACATTGGAGGCGAGCCACAAGGTCTACAGGGTGATGAAGAAGAGGAGGTGAAAGTGCTAGAGAAACCGTTCATTAGGCTAGTCGGGGAGCAGATTGCGGTGACGTTGCCGGATGATAGTGATGTTTATGCTAGGTGGTTGGGGGTTATTGATAATGTGAGTTGTATTTCTTTTGTACTTGTGGGATGATGGCGCTAATGTTGGATGTGTGCGGGTAGGCTTTGAAACTCCATATCGCAGATAAGGGATATGATTGGGAATACCATATTGATGAGACAGAGAGAAGGCTTTGGAAGATCAAGGGGCTGTATGCGCCGCCTTGGAAGAGCGAGGAGGAGAAAGTGTGGTTTAGGGAGAATAAAGCTAGTCCTTGGGAGAAGAAGCTGGATGGAGAGAAATTGTAGGGGAGACATGAATTTGATTTTTGTAAAGGGTTGAAAGAAACTATCTGTTCGACTTGACTAGTCAATGTTCCGTGATACCTGCTGAGGTGAAGGGTTTCTGATCCTGCCAATGTCGCTATTGATATGGTTGGTCAATACAACTTCCTGTATTCTAGAGCAATTGACGAACTAGCCATTCAACTCATCCGAGAATTCCTGAAGATGCTATTTTTACAACAAGGCCATGCGATTTAATTCAGAGTGCAAGGTAGGAGGAGTGCTTAGAAATGCAATCTGATGGAGGTGAATGATTGGTGGATGAGTCTTAGAAATCGAACGGTCATGTGATCGAGGCTGAGTAATTCCTTGGCACCGAGGTGAATCCGAGGGACAAAGAACTTCTTCACAATCAACCATGGAACTCTCACTCAACGACTTCCCACCCACCACACTCTGACTGCGCAACTTGGACGGTTCGCACTCTGGTACAACCATACAATTTCGGCTTTTAGGTTGATTTGCTGCCCTCGCCTCCGACATAAAAGCGCCGGGGGCTCTGCACTCGTCCTTCAACTCCACATCACAATCTACACGTGCCCTTTGACGACTTGTCGCATCGCCACAACCAGCAAGCCATCAAACACCCAGAGACACTCGCAACACACAAGAGCCTTACTCACGACTTTACACGCTCACAACTCTCACCTCCGACCCCCGCTTCTGAAGTTCGCCTTCCCCTCGGGCGGCAATTACCTCGGCGAGCGACCTACACAACGCAGCTGCCTGAGACCCAGGTTGTCTATCCGCAACTATGTCTTCCTCCGTCTTTTTCAAGTTCAAATCATCAAAGGAACCCCAGCGAATCACCTTTGATGGCACAGGCATCTCTGTCTTTGAACTGAAACGAGAGATTATCGCTGCTAGCGGCCTTGGCGATGGCACCGATTTCGACCTTGCCATCTACCCTGAGGACAACCCTACCGTAGAGTATGATGATGACACCGAAATAATATCACGATCAAGTCTAGTTCTCGCTCGTCGCCAACCTGCACAGAAACCAGGTGCTGGAAGAGGCGCCCGCTATGTCTCGGGCCGGGCTCCCGTACGTGCGATCAAGAACAGCCACCGAGTTGAGGCCACATCCAAATCTACATCTACAAACACCACCACAAACACTACCGCTGCACCTCTGACTGGTCAGACCGAGGAGGAGCGCGAAGCTGCTTTCTTATTGGAAGCCGGAAACCAGTGGGAACAGCAGAAAGAGGCTATGTCACATGCCAAGCCTGTCTTCCACAAGAAGAAACCGGCTAATGTTCCCGACCACCCACCACCCGTCGGCTATGTCTGCTATAGATGTGCAGAGAAAGGGCACTGGATTCAAGAGTGTCCGACGAACGACGATCCGAATTACAAGGCCAAACCACGCATCAAGCGAACTACTGGAATCCCACGATCTTTTCTTAAGACGGTCGAAAAACCAACCGGTGAAGACGGAGAGGACGCGCGTGGTATCATGGTCAATGCGGAGGGTGAATACGTCATTGCGGAAGCTGACCATGCAGCATGGGCAAAGTTTCAGGAAAAGGCGAAGGCATCTGCTGCTCAGGCTGAGGCGGTTGCTACCGGCAACAAGGAGATTCAGGAGCGTGGTCTGGAATGTCCCGTTGACAAGCGCATGTTTGTGGAGCCGATGAAGACTCCTTGCTGCGGTAAGACATATTGCAACGAATGCATTGACAATGCTTTGATTGAAAATGATTTGGTTTGCCCGAATTGTTCCAAGGAAGGAGTTCTCATAGACGATCTTGTTGCAGATGAGGAAATGGTGGAGAAAATTCGTGCTTATGAGGATGAGAAGGCAAAGGAGAAAGTGGCAAAGGAGCAACAGGCCAAGGAGGAAGAGGCTGCTGCAAACTCTCCCAAAAATGAGAATGTTACTATTTCTGCTTCTGATGAAAAAGGAAAGTCTAGTGAGACAAATGGAACATTGGGTTCGAAATCGCCAAAATCAAATGGCGTTTCTGTCAATATCAATTCTCCTTTATCAGTCGCTGCAAATCCAACAACAGGTTCTCCTGACTCTACTGACTCTACCACTCCGACCAACAAAAAGCGAGCTGCGACAGATGAGCTCGAGAATGATCGGAAACCTCCTCCACCAACGGCACCAAAGGCTATGCGACAACAGCAGCAAACTCCTCAATCCAGTACCGAACAGCAGTTCCTCAACGACATGAAAGCTCTCAAGAACATGCCAATGAACGTGCCCGCCACTATGCCTATGAGCATGAGCATGGCAATGCCCATGAACCCAATGATGGGTATGATGAACCCTATGAACAACAATCAATGGAACGGCTACAACAACGGCTATCCGCAGAACATGTATGGCGGTATGGGCTACAGCAACATGTCCGGAATGAACGGAATGGGCGGCGCTAACATGGGCATGAACGGTATGAACGGTATGAATGCAATGAGCGGCGGTGGTGCTAGCGGAAACTACGGAGGCTATGGCTGGCAGAACCAGGGCGCATACAATGGCATGAACCCGGGTATGGGCAGCAATGGGAATTATCAAAATCAAATGCCTGTTTCGTCGACGAACGCTTCGTTTCCTAACCAGCAACGAAATGTCTTCAGCAATACGATGCCTAGTGAGAATGACGCTTACTTCCGCAAACCGGTCAACCCACAACGTCACCAGAATCGACAGCGTCGCGCGAGACCGTACGATTACCACCAGGTGTGAGTCTTTTCTTCGGTGGCGGACTCATACCTTCGATCGTCTTCGAGTCCATATTCTTCAACCGCTTGGTTCTTCTTGCTTCGAGTTACCCGCCTTGCCATTGGCGACGTAAATATTTCTTGTCCGACTCAATCCACTTGACGGATTCTTGCAGATGATCATCACATACTTAGGCTTGAGCAACACTTGAATCTTGCTCGCCGTAGTAAATACCTACACTTTCATTTTCTTCAACTCAATCAACTCGACTCATCATAGGATATCTCGCCGAGTCTTCGAGTCTCCTTGGTCATTTTCAGCAGCGATGGCGTTCTGGTGTTGTCAACCTGGTTAGTAATGGGCGGGCATAGTTCTCAACCGAGACAAAGAATCATCAAACACATTTCCTTTCTTTTCAAATCGAGCAAAGCACGCCTGGGCATCGGCGTGGCGGTTGGATGCCTGGATTGAGAGCTTATCATCGCTCATGGGCGGCAAAGTCTCTTATCTGGCTTTGAGATATCCGACATGTTATGGGCGTTTATGTTTCTACTGTGCAGAGAGTGCTGGCGGATCACATTTGATACTGTGAAGTAGCAGTATGTATGTATGTACCCAGGCCAGCTCCTGAATACAAACCCAAAAAAATCCATTGAAGTTCTTTTGAATTGTGAAGTCGTGATTAAACCAATAGCTTGAACAATCTCGGTGTACCGAAAGTCTAGTTAGTTACATTAAAGAAAGTATCAATACATGACACTTGATCCTAAGGCCTTTCATGTTGATGTTGAATAACTGGCATTCCTCTTTTCTCATTATCCGTTGCCCATCACTATATATTCATGACACCCTTCCTTAATCTCTCTTCTCTCATACAAATACAACACGCTTGCGAAAAACCACCCAAGATCAGAAAAGAAGGCCCACCGCTTGCTTGCTTACTGAGCCCAAACCATTGAAAACATGTCGGTATCTTTCATGCATGCATGCCAATCAGACAAGCGGGGACCATGTTCAGTATTTGTCCCCGTATGCCAAAGCGAAAGCCAAAAATGAAGATCAAGATCATTACAAGAAAGCCAAAAGAGAGAGCAAAACAAACACTTTGCTTTACTCACAGAAACCAAAACAAGGAACTCGCTCTATTCACCATTATATAAAAGCACCTCCACCTCCAGCACCTCTACTCCCTCCCCCAGCACCACCCCCCTTCTCAAACTCCTTCTCGAAATCAGAGCCCTCAGTAGCCGGACTATCTTCATCTCTCCCACTCCTCCCCTGCCCCGGTCGTCTGGGCTCAAAAGCAAACGTAGGAAGATTACTCAGATTCGTCTCGCTCGGTATAGGAGCCAACCTCCCTCCTCCACTCCCGCTCCCACTCGCGGGACTGGAGAGAAAGGCCGGTGCGGGCGAAGTGCCTCGACTCGCCATCTGCCAGCTCTCCTCGCCGTCCGAGTTATCCGAGTACTCGGGCTGCGGGATGGAAAGAAGGTTCTGTGAATCGCCTTTTACGAGACCGAGACGCTCTTCTTCTGTGGCGCCGGGCGAGTGTCCGCTGTTTATGCTGTTTTTTCTACTACTCCTGGGCCGGATAAACGAGCTGGGACTTGCGCTTTCGGTGCCGTCGCCGCCTTGGGAGGAGGATCGGTTGCGGTGGAAGACGTTTTGGAATGAGAATTGGCGTTTTGCTGTGTGCGGCGGGGGTTTAGGTGGGTGGAGGGAGTTGGAGTCTCGGGATTTGGTGCCGTCGCCTCGATTGTCGACGCTCGCGGACCAGTGAATTGCTGTTTCGTGGGGTTTGTAGGCTGTGTCTTCGTCTAGGTGGGAAGAGCCGTCGACGTTTGCTCTTTGGAGGCCTGCTGGTAGGCCGTAGACGTGACTGCCTGCTCCGTCGGCGATGTCGGCGGATCGGGGTGGTGTTGAGTACTGGTTTTCAGTTGGGGATTGAAGGGAGTTGAGTCCGACGGGGGACATGGCTGAATGTGCTTTTCCTGATCTCCTTCTTGATCTTAGCCGCTGAAAGAATCCGGGATGTACATCGGATTCATTGTCGCTAGGATCTTCGTCTGCGTTAGGCATGTGGCTCATTCCTAGGGGAGGGTGTATAGTCTTGCGGCGTTGGATGCCACTTGGAGAGCGCCCTGGCTCGAGAATTGTTTTGCGCCTTCTTAGACCGTCCCATTCGACTTGCTCGTTTTCACCAATTGGTTCCATGCGCTCCTCTGCAAGTCTCCTGGCCTCCATGGCTTGTTTTTCTGTTCGTGCGACTGAAAGCGAGCGAAGGAGTGCGCCGCCTCCACGAATGGTGTCGGCTCTGGGCTCATATTCTGGCTCTTCCTGTTCGGCGACCGTGCGCACTTGGTCGAGATCGCCGGAGAAGACTGCAGCATCTGGGACGTCCTTTGCGGATTTAGAAAGTTGGAGAAGAACGACTCCGGCGCAGATTTGGAGAAAGCCCATTATAACGGTTGATATTGTCGCTGCAGTGCCTTTGAAGCCTTGAAAGAGTATGGCGGAGGTGACGATCGTGGAGGAAGTGAAGAAGACGTAGTAGGTTGGTGTGACTAGGGCTGCGTTGAAGAGGTTGAGGGCTTTCTAAAAAGACAACACTTTCAGCAACATCCTTGTGTAAGCTCACGAGTAGACTTACGTTTAGGTATATGATCTCTGTGAGCAGAGTGCTCACGACAAAGACGAGTACAATATATAGGAACCATTGGTTGAACTGCGGTTTCCCTCCAACTTGCGCAACAATGGCGGCACCAAGTCCCTGCGTAGCAACAACACTCAAGCCTCCGATCAAACTGCAAATACTGAGATAAACCATCATGGACTTCTTTCCGTACTTGGGTCCTAGCCAGAGGGCAATGACTACGCACCCGACAATTACAACTCCAGCATAAGTCAAAAATCCGGGGGCGAGGACGAGTTTCTTCATGTCTTGAATATCGGAAACGGCGGACTGTTCCGGAGCATTTATGACGATAACCACGGATCCAATGATGCAATTGAAGCATCCAACTTTCCCCACAAAGCTCAGACGCTCTTTCAGGAAGATGGCGGACAGAATGGTAGTGACGACGACGGACAAGGCTCCTAATGGGGTAACCAATATGGCGTCCACGAATGCGTAGGCGACGAAGTTGCAGATCTCCCCAATTATCATCAAAGTCATGCCAGACCACCACCATGCGTTCTTGAGATAGCCGTAGCCCTCCCCTGCCTCCTCATTGTATTTGACATTGGCCTTCAGCAGCCCCATCTTCTTCAGAACGAAGGATACTCCAATGAACAGGCCTGAGGATATGGCTAACACCAGACCCACGACCTTGTAGACCGGCGGTCTCGAGGCTTTAGCGTCTGCGCCGTCTAGTCGGGCATAGAGGTTGTGAGTAGACATCAGAATGTCAGCGGCGGTATCCATGATGAAGGAGGGTTTATCGTGAGGCTGTAGGAGCTGTCAACCGAAGTATGAATGCTATATCTTAGAAATGCTGACAGAGGCCCCAGGACAACCATACAGGCCAACGAAGGCCGACGGAGGTTGCGATTAACTTAACAAAAGTATCTTAACCGCGGGGGAGGCATGAGAAGCAATTCTTTTCAGGGCTTTCAGCTGAGAATGGGGCAGTGCGTGGTGGCGGACTAGGTATCTCGGTACAGTGTAGCTAGTTCGATAGGCGATTTAGTGTTTTGTTTTGGGATTGTATGACAAGCCGGAAGACTCGAAGCCCGTTCTTGATGGAACAGTCAATCGATAATGGGAGAAAAGGTCGCGATTTCGGCTTGGGAGAGCAATTGTTGGGAGGTTGCAGAGGCTGGTGTCTACGCTGTTGGTGATTCGTGAATGTGGACTTCTGGTTGTGTTGTGGGGGAGGCGGAGCGTGCGTTGCGCAATACCAGCTCGAGTAAGAAACAGTTGCTGCGATATGGGTGTTCGGCGAGGGAAACAGTGTTTCGGGGGGCCTTGGTGGATAGTAAGATGGATAGTAAGAGAGACAAGTATCACTGGAGTCTGTAGGGTTTGGGCGTCTCGAGGGCGTTTCTGGTTTCTGCAGGCCAGCCATCGTCGCAACTCTGCCCCATTCGTTTCCCTGCCAGTGCCTGGACACCACGCAGGGGCCTCGCCTCTTGCGCGTCAGCCCAGCACTCGCTCCGTCGCCTGCCACGCTGATGCACCCACAAATCCGCATCACCTTTGCATCTGCGGCGGCAACTCTCCTCCACCCATCTTTTGCCCGCCGCGTTATCATGCCAGATTTCCAGAATAGCAACGGGCAAAGTCACCATGATATCTTCGCCGCCACCTCTGTGGCTGAGATTCAAGCTACCCTGGCACAGCTCAACCGACAGGAAGCATCTGTTACTTCCAGGCTGAATTCCCTTATAGCTTCGCAGAAGGATCTATCCCGCGAAATCGGCCGCCTCGACCTCCTCCGCGCGCACTTGGGCTCACAGGCCGTCAATACTCGAGCAATCAGCAATGGCATGCTCTCCGACGCCGCCTCCACCGCAAACCGCATCTCCAGTGCTGTAAAAAGCCTAGACCGAGAACAACTAAACGTAAAGGCAACATTGGAAGTGGTTGAACAGGTCGCCGAGTTGAAGGCATGTGTTCTAGGTGTGCATGGATCTATGGGAGCTCCTCAGGATTGGGAAACTGCTGCTGGATACCTCAGTCGAGCTGCCAAAATCCCTTCAGAAGTCGTCAATGGCAGTTTTGCAGAAGAAATCGTGCCAACTGCTGAAGTCCATGATCCACCGCGGGTAACACTAGATGCGGCAGCCGAATCTTTATGTGGCCTGTTCTTGCGTGAATTCGAGAAAGCGGCAAAGGATGGGGACGGATCTAGGGTGACCAGATTCTTCAAACTGTTTCCCTTAATCGGAAGAACAGACGTAGGGCTTGATGCATATGGACGTTATGTGTGTCAGGGAGTAGCCTCGAGAGCACGAACAAACCTCAACTCCGCCCAAACTGCCCAAGGGAAAGAGGGCTTCTTCTATGCTAAAACCCTCACAAAGCTGTTTGAGCATATCGCTCAGATCGTAGACGGTCACGAGCCTTTAGTTGAACGTCATTATGGCACTGGAATGATGGCTAAGGTGATTGAGCGCCTGCAGGTTGAAGCTGACATTCAGGGCGGAATTGTCCTGGAAACCTGGCATGACGAACGAATGATCGATCGAAAATTGACTGATATAAAATCATATGCATTTTCTTTTCTAGTCCAAAGCTTTTTGCCTATGCAGAAACCCAGCACTGGGATCCCGCGGTCGAACTCACCAGCGAACCCCGGAGGTCGCTCAAGTGAGGATGAAGGCGTCAATATGAAGGAAGTTGATGGTTTGCTTGGAGAGAGTGCCCTGATGCTAGGTCGATGGGCACTATATTCTCGATTCATCTCGTCAAAATGCACTGTAAGTTGCTGTCCAAGGACTGCGGAGGAGAAAGCTTACGGTCAAAGCCACCTGAATCAGATGCCACTCCAGGAGCGGATCCTGTGTTGACAATGCCTCAGTTTTTAACAAACAGTAACCTCTACAAGAAAGTCTCTACGCACCTCGTTGAACCATTCAACATTATGACTACGTTCTTCTTCCGGCGGTCAGTAGAAAAGGCATTTCAATTAGACGAATCGCCTTCAGATCTAAACCTAAACCCAAACAAACCCTTGGGTGCAAACCCTCCGTTCATCACCTCAGCTGTTGACGATGTGATGTATATCGTCAATCAGGTCTTGCAAAGATCTTTAGCAACCTCACAACGGGCAGTCGTTGCTAGCGTTGTGCCTACTGTTGGGCGCGTGCTTGGGTCTGACTTCGTTGGAATGATCCAAAGGAAGATGCGAGACGAGAGTTATCCCAAACCCGTCATACAGGGTGGACTACCTCCGGAAGATAAAGTGATAGCCTTCCTTGTGCTAATCAACAATCTTGACATTGCAACCGATTACATCAAGAGAATTACCGAGGCGCAAGTTGGTAGTAAATCCGGACCATCCAACGAGAGCACCAGTGCTGCTCCTCCAAACCCGCTTCAGGATCTCTTCCCGTTCGGTCACGATGCCACCTTTGTCGAAAACACATTGAGGGGAATGGAGCACTCATTTTCGTCAAAGACAGGCGAACTCCTCAACGACAGCATTCAAGTCACATTTCAACAAGTTCTTAGGCCCCGCATCCGCCCCATCCTTGCCGAAGCCTTCCGCGACATTGACTACGCGCCCTTGGAAGACGGCAATGCGGCCATGAACGACGAAGAATCTCCCGATGGCGATGATGGGGACCTCGTCAAGTCTCGCTTTGATCGCGGTTGGGGTGCTCTTACGCGTCCAATCAAACGTATACTCACGCCTGCAAACTTTGATCGCCTACTTTCTTTCGCATTGATATACCTCGCCGGTGCCCTCGAAAAGCGCATCAGGAGTTACTATGGCCGTGTGAATGAACTTGGCGCAGTAAGGCTTGAGCGGGATATTGCAGGCATCATCAGTGCGGCTGTTGCAGGAGGAAAGTATGGGCTGAGAGATGCGTTTGTCAAATGCACGCAGATGACGCTGATAATGAATATGGAGGAGGACGAATGGGATGAGGTTGCTAATGAGGAGCCTGGCAAGGAAAGCGGGATTCCTTGGGTGCTTGATCAAGAGGAGAGGAGGAGGGTTCGAGCTATAGTTAAGGACAAAGCTTGAGTATGGGTTAGCTTTGCGAAGAGCATTGCTCTAGTCAACATATTCCTCATATATTAATTGGAAAGCTGGCGGCTATGTTAATGCTCGCCACGTGTCCTCTTTTGGACACCTTTGTTGTTTATCATCAGCATTGAAGGCCATTCTACACTTCAAGAGTAGTTTTGTAGGCTTTGGATTCTATTGCAAGTCAGCAATTTACATTACTAACATATAGGAGACCCGCAATGTAGCCACGACGTTATGTTCTGGGTAATGCCAAGGTCAATCTAGATCCGTGCCACCCAGAAGCAAACCTAAGGCATGAGGTACGAGCCGACTTGGCGCACCCCTGGCTAAACGACACCTGTCCAGCTATGATCACTTTCTATCGGAGTATTGAGGCCGTCCTTTTGGGTCTTTTTGCATATTGTTATACTATTCTGCTTCAGTCTCTCGTTTTGATCATCTATTTCAGATGTTTTGCTCAGATCTGACGCCATGTTGCGAGGTATCGTCGCTTGGTGGGCTCTCTTGCCGCTAGCAGGGGCCCAGTGCCCGTTTTACTCTGACTACTCTTGGTATATCCACCCACCTTTCTCGGAAGGAAGATGGAATCTTTCATATCAGCGCCCAATCGAATCATGTCGGACCTTCACTTCTCCAGAGGTGGAAGCCACCATCGCTCGTATGAAAAAGGTTATCGTGGATCCAGATCTCTATCGGCTGTTCGAGAACACATGGCCGAATACGCTGGATACCACGATAGGATGGAAAGGCCTTGCAAATGGAACCGATGAGGAGTTGACTTTTGTTGTCACCGGTGATATCACTGCTATGTGGCTACGTGATTCGGCAAATCAACTGCAATCCTATATTTCTTTACTGAAGGCCAATTCAAGCCATAATTCCCTAGCAAGTTTATTCAGAGGAGCCATAAATCTACAGGCCCGCTACATTCTAGAGGCACCATACTGCAATGCCTTCCAAGCCCCGTCGGAATCCGAGATCCCACAGAAGAGTGAGGTGAATAGCGACCGCATCACTCCTTATTTCAACTGGTTCAAGGTCTTCTCGTGTAATTGGGAACTCGACTCTCTTGCGTCATTCTTGCAGCTCTCCATGGATTATGTCACCGCAACAGGGGACTATGCGTTCTTTGGAAAGTATAGCTGGATTGAGGCGGTGGAGTTGATCATGGAGTCTACTAAGGACATGATGACTCCGACTTACAATGCCAGCGGAACATGGCTTCACGCTCCCTACAGCTACTGTGCGCCATACGGAGGAACCCCCATCAACGAATGCAATGGAAGCCCCGTCAAAGGTGGTACGGGCATGATACGCTCGTTCCACCGCCCATCCGACGATGCATGCATCTACCAGTTCCTCATCCCGTCAAACATGATGTTCAGTCGCTTCCTAAACACCTCGGCAGAAATCATGCAAAAAGTCAACCCAGGAAATGACACCGCTGAACGGATGCGTCAAATGGCCACCAACATTCGAAAAGGCATTGAAAAATATGCCATTGTCCGAGATCCAGACTACGGCAACGTCTACGCTTATGAAGTTGACGGGTACGGAAGCACGAATATGATGGATGATCCAAACATTCCATCTCTTCTCTCTGCTCCCTTCTTTGGATATGTCGACTTGAAAGACCCCGTGTACCAAAACACGCGGAAGAAGATTCTAAGCCGCGATAATCCGTACTATACTTGGGGTCCAGTCATCAGCACTGTTGGATCCCCGCATACGCTACCAGGAAGAGGGTGGCCTATGGCGAGTATCATGACGATATTGACGAGTGAAGATGACGACGAGATCGTGGAGCAGTTACAATATCTCATCAGTAGCACCGCGGGATTTGGGTTGATGCATGAGAGTATTAGTTCGCATCATGAAAACATATGGTCAAGGCAATGGCGAGTACCCTTCCTATTCCAACCGTAGATCTACCATTGCTAACGAACATGTTTTAGGTTTGCTTGGGCAAACGGTTTATTCGGACAAGCGATTCTGGAGTTGGAGAAAAGAAAACCGCATATTTTGAAAATGGGATTCCAATGAGGGGGTTTCTTTTTGCATAGGCATTTTGCATTCAGAACGGAGTTATGGAAAGGTACCATCTTTGGAGTATACTGCTAGACCTATTGCTAGTCCAAAAGACACCAACGTTTAGAGTCAACTGAAAAGCCATATTGAGTTCCATATCGGGCGCTCAAATATTTGTTTGCTCAATCGAGGCAATGCATTTCGTGCAACTGCAAATTGTGGATCAATCGTAAGATTTCCCGACGGAGGATGACCGAAATCATTCTATCTGAAACTTTACAGCAAACGTTCGCATGGGCCTTCTGTTGCACGCCAGAAGCTTTCTGAGACACTTGCGCTCTCTCAGCATGGCGCTAGAGGATACAGTCGCGTGGGGCGATGAACACCTCAGGGTCCAACAAGTTCATGACCAACATGTGGACTCTTCGGATACATCGCAACGAACACATGTTCAAAAGTCTCAAGGCGCGCGGTTAGCTATCACCAACATATATACCTGAAGACGCCACGGTTTTTCGAGATGCACTCCTGAGGCACGGGTTCCTACGATCCATGGACTAGACCGCCGCGCGGCGTGCGGTCCGTCTTGCAGCTCTGGCTCAACTTTAGTTTCCTTCCTCAACGGTCTCTTTTTGGGGCCAGAAAAAGCTTTTTGATCCTTCTTGAAGATGCGGTTCATCTTTCGGTTTCACTTGTGCTTCTATCGAGCCTGAAATTGATGAGCGACGAGTCCGACGGTTTCGTCTTGAATCGCGAGATCTTCATCGAGGGACACACATTCATCTATGGGTCACATCACATCACACGGAATCATGCTGCACAAAGAGAAACAAATAACTGACAGCAGATATAGCACTAAATATATCAATGTGTTCTCTGCCTGTTGGTAACACGCGGCGGGAACGCAAGGCTGAGCTCTGTGACCGGGGAATTTTTTGTGGCACGGGAGCGGCAATGCAGGGCGCGTTTGATCTGATACCCCTTGATATTCTTTGTACGAAAATTGCAGAACTGAACTAACAACACCCCCAGAAGGCTCGCTGAGCACTGCAGTCTTTACAGCCATGTGCATCCTACTCAGCCCCAACAGCCCTCTCGACTTTCCCTTACTGGGTACGTGAGACGACCAGAACCTCACACCTAGGCCCGGAACTAACACCAGAACATTTACTGCCTCTGTCAAGATGCCCCCTTCGGGGCTGAACTCAATCGTAGGTAGTATACCCTGGTGTAGTGCTGTGCCGGACGCAGGCACAGAGTCCTCCACAAATACCGAGCACTTTCAGCTTTGCCATCCGCCTTCATGCTTTTGATTGTTTATTGCGCGTTCAGCTCTATCTAGGACCGATATAGTCGTCTTTCGTTCCCATATTTCAATATCACTGTTCATTCCTATTCATGCGCCATAGCACCTACTTGGACCCTCGTTTCTATCAAAATCCTCCTGATACATCTTTCTCTGGGTCTGGCTGGGAGACTCAAAGATCTACGTGTTTTTCGCTCGTACGTCTTTTGTTCTGATAATGACTCAATTAAACCTTCGCTCGGCCTTCCTTCTTCTCTTGTTAGGGTGTTCGGAAGGGGTCCTTTCTACAGCATCGCCTTGGGAATCAATACCATATGCACCAAGCCGAGTGTTGAAGGCAGCTTCCAGGCGGTCCGATCTTTTGAGGCGGGACTCGAAGATACGTAGAACGTTTTCTGCCGATCTGGGGTATGCTGAATGTAAGGTTACCTATCTATATCTAGGACGTGGGCTAATCGTTTGTTCAGCGGAGAATGACCACCTGACTGGCTCTGTATTTGCCTCAAGCGTTCGAGTAGATTCTGAGATCCCCATTCTCGTTCTGGAAGATATCGAGCACCATCTAAGCGACGTCCAATGCACAGACTCAAGTATCAAATTGAGCTTTGAGACCGAGTCTGCTGCTTCAGATACCAGATATGCGTGCCATCATGAGAAGGGCGCATATGTGATTACTTCGCATGAAGGATGTAATACGGAGGGTGAGCGAAATGTTTACAAGTAGGCTCATTCTGTCCTCAACTAGAGTTCTAAAGTTTTCGTTTCCTAAGCTAATATCCTCCAGAATCAGCGATGTCAAAAAATCTCACGATGGGGCATCCTTGGAGATGATGGCTGTTCAAACTTCTTGGAAAGACTCGTTCAACCACTTTGATATTAGGTTTGGCTATATAACGGAGCCTTACTTGTTTCGCCGTCATATCAGCAATATCGAGAGGCGGCAAAATGCCACGGTTGCTGCAGCTAATGTGACTTCAACTATCTCGGGCACCGGTGCCGCGACAATTACAGCACCTCCTTCAATTACCGTCCCTACCTCCGTTGCATCTAGCGTCACTTCAGCATCTTTCAATCTCGCATTTTCTACGGCTAACTCCACATTTTCACTTCCTGTCGTCCCTCAGCAACTGTCAAATATTCCCCTTACAGTCGGTTGCAAGCTTTGCACTACATCCGGATACATGCTTCTAACTGAAGGCGCCTTTGATATCGATCTTAACCCACTCGAAAACCTCAATATCGGCGACTTAACGCAGCTCAGCAACCTCGACAATGCCTTCCAATTGATCAAGAGTGGTTTCGTTGAACTTCAAGCGAATTCCGTAGCCGCGCATATTGAACTCCGGTCTCAGCCAGCTCAATCCAGTTCGTTCAGCTTCGATCTATTTGAACTACCTGTTATAGGTTTTGCAGTAAGCTAGACATCTCTTTCAAGCCAATACATTACTGACTCTCCCAAAGATCCCTGGTATCGGACAAGCCGGCGTAGCCTTCAATGCCACAGTCACAGCCTCCTATTCCGTAAATGGCGCCATCGATTTCACTTACGGCTTCGAGCTTCAGGTTCCTACAGGTTCTCGAGCCCGCCTAGACTTCGGCGACTTCTCAAACTCCTCCGTGGTTGGCTTCGACGGCACAACATTAAAAACCCTCCCCTTCAGCGCCAACGTCTCCGACATAACCCTAGGCGTCACAGCCGCCTTCCGCCCCAACATCCCCATCGGCTTTTCCTTCTTCGATGGCAAACTCACCGCCGAAGCTGGTCTATTCCTCGACTTACCCACGCTTTCCGCAACATTCTCCACAGAGTCCGGCACAGATGCCAACTGTCAACCCCTGAACTCCACAAACTCAACCGCCATATCAAACAGCACCTTCCTCCCAAACACCGCCCTAAACAGCCTCATAAGCGATCTAGGCCCCCTCATCCTCATCGACGCCTCAATCGGCCTCGACATGGGCATCAACGCCCAATTCGCCGCCGGGAAAATCCTCCCACCGCTCCAAACAGCCGCGACAATCTTCAACACCTCCTTCGCGCTACCCACAGCTTGCATAGCCCCATCGTCGGGATTCAAGCCCGCGACTGCGGTGCTGGCTGAGATGACAAGTAGCTATATTGCGAGCGTGAGTAGCGTTAGTAGTGCGTCGGCGGCGAGTGCCAGTGCGGCTAGTGTGGCATTGGCGGCTAGTGTGAGTGCGGCGAATGCGGCGGCTACGGCTAGTCGGGCGGGGAAAGCGAATGGGAATGCTACGGCGAGTAATACGGCGAGTGTGGGGTTGGTGCCAGGTGCGAAGTTGAGGTGGGAGTGGCAGGTTGCTTTGGTGGCTTTGGCGGGGGTTGCGGGGGGAATGGTTATGTTGTAGGATATATGTTGAGGTTATGGAGGGATGCGCGGCGTTGTTCTCTTTCTTTGGCGTTTTGGAGGAAGTTTAAAAGTGGCTTTTGAACATGATTTGATTATGATATCCTGGAATGAGATTCTAGGAGCGGAAAAGCGGTGGGTGGTTCTTAGTCATGATCTCTTTCTTAGATTTCTTTTTCTATATATATACCCCAATCTACTTTTCTTTCTGAATTTCTTCCTCTTTACTCAATGCCAACACCGAGCCTCCCCCTCCAAAACCTCACAACGGCTAGCTCCATAATTGTTCCTTCGCTGTCAACATTGAGATACACAGTTTCGATGGGAACCAAAATCGCATAACATCGCCAAAGCATGACTTTGCTTTGAGTTGTGGAAGAAAATCACAAAGGTGTTGATACCAAGATCATAGAAGGTAGTGTGGGAAGGAGCCGTATCTATGAGCGTCAGGTACTTTATCAGGAGGCTTTTGCTGATCTCCATTGCAGCGTTAGGATACTCTGCATAACCAATGAGTTGTGGTGATGGTGAGCAGCTTGAGACCATTTCAAAAGCGAGACTAAGTCGAAGGGATATCCAAGTCCCGGAGTTAGTTGCCAGAAAGGAAAATTGTATCACATGACGTTCTCTAAGCCGGCTCTTCTCCTCTGCGTCTATATAAACACCACTTCTGTTCTTCTCGGAACGCTTCTTCTTCCTTACATATTCCATACTGCGGGCCTCGTTGCTATCAAAAGGGAACGCTGAACATGTATATGAGCATTTGGTCGCGTTCGGCCGTAATAGGCCTTTCGTAACATTCGATGGCTTGCTTTGTGGCCGTAGACTGCGAGAGGATCAAGTGATCAGCGTGTTTGGGGAGGGTTTGGGGGGATGTTCGTTAGCTGTGATACTGGAGAGGACCTAGTGATGATGAGCGTCATCAGTTAGCAGGATCGGCTCATCATTGTGAAGAGTGAGATACTTTGGTGAAGGTCTGTGGCTTTGGGTCGTTCTGTCCTCATTGGAAAGTGTCCAGTTGCACGATATTCGTCGGGGGAGATGGCGGTGAGTCCCGCTTGCTTACTACTCCCTTTCCTGCTCTTTTTCTCTAGATGCTCGTCTATATAAACCCCTTCAATTCTTCCAATCCTTCTCTTTTCCCCACTTGAAGCCCACCGTTGAGTAAGTTCTTCAAAACACATGGACCTAGAAAGCCATACTCGCTTTTTCAATTCATAATCCGATGCTTCTTCATGGAGACGCTGGGATTTGCAATATATTCGACGAGATTTTCAACTTGTGATTCTCCACTCAAGACAGACCAAGCACTTCATGATTGGTGGAAGTCAGTGTGGGAAGAAGAGGATAAGGGGTATAGATCCGAGTTGGTGGGAAGATACTGGAACGATGAAGTCCATCATTACTTCGTGATTCTCACGAACTTAAGATTTCTTTGATGATAACAATGCTAGCCCAATACTTACTTTAGGGAGACCCAGAAGTCATTTCCTCAACTTACGCCGCTGCAAAGAAAAAAGAGGCTCATCACATGATGCCTTACCTTCTCCAACTCCGACCTCAAATCTATATAAACCTCTCAATCCTCGACGTCCCCTCCCACTCCCCACACAGTTGCCTGCTCTAGTGCTAGAAAGGCATACATCAAGCCATCATGCGCTGGACCATAATCCGGGAGCTTTGCAGTCTCGATGCTCAGCTCCCCAGACTCTCAAAACTCAGCACACACTATTGGGAAATGTCGGTTTTCTGGTCTGTAAGGCTCCGTATTGGTGATCATGACCTGGCTCTACAACCGCCAATAGCTGTGGGAGGGAAATCGAATTCAAGGCTATAGGAGCTTCATTGCAGTAGGCCCAGTCTCTCTATATTGAGGATAATAATGATTATTAGCACCAGATAATACCCTTCTCCAGCTCCTCCATCTTCCAATTTGGCAATTCATTCTATTATGAAGATACATGATACTGTAAACCTAGTTAACGCGCTTTCGAAGGTATATATAAACTACTCTTTCAAGTCTCGGTCCTCTCCCTTTCTTCTTTACACAACTCTTCAGCGCAGAAGAACCAAATAATTACCCCTCTTAAGTCACAAGATGGTTGCGTTTACGAAGAGCACCTCGAGCGGGGTCGTGGCTCTTCAATTCAGAACTATCAGAGACTCTATGGGCGTGCGTTTGTGCTGTGGGACTTGATATGGATAATCAAAGAAATGTCAACATCATAATCATGACCGTGGGAAGGGGTTCCAATATCAGTGATGATGGAGTACGGGCATGGCTCGTTGTTCTGGATGGCCGAAAGAGGCGTGTGCTGGGGAGGGGTTGAGAAGTGACCACCGCGGAAGTAAAGAACTATGTCGATGTTGATGATTCCCATCACCTCGAGGTGATGCAAATCATGTTTTACAACTGCGATGCTGAAATTAAGTTAGAGACTTCTAGTTGCCAGGAATGGTATCATGGCGAGCTTACCATGTCCGGGGGTTGGGATGAGGGCGCCGGGGGAAGGGGAAGGTGGCATGTGGAATGGGGTGACACTCCCCGAGGACTTCTTTCATCTATGGCTATATAAATATATTTCTTCCCCTCATCTCTATGTTTTCTTCTTTTTCCATACACCCCAATAAACTGGCAAAGAAGCCAAAACGGCCACATTCGAGTATCATATGTCGGTTTCATCAAGGAACCCGTGATTGAAACTATGGTGCTTTCATTCGCATGAACACAGAAAATTCCATGTGCTGGCTTCTTCTTTGCGAAGCTATCCTCAAATTGTTCATCATGTCTCCATCTTCTCCCAAGGTATGGTTGAGAGGCTGGACGCGGAAGTGAATAATGAATTTGGAATGGGTAATATGGTCTCTCTTTAACTGGGCTGATACCTCCATCCCATGGATTGTCTTGTGTTTGTCCGGGCTCCTAACAAGCAATTGAGAGTCGAATGATGTTGGGGGTGGATAGATATGAGCGGAGACATTATGATGATTATCATCATCATCCAGCCGTGCTGAAAAGTATCGATACCGTCGAATCTGATAACGGCACTTCTAATTCCCTAGTCAAGTTAGTCATAGTATGCATAGAGGATCATGTGAATCTTTCCAAACTAACTCCCTTCCTCCACACCTACATAAACCCCTCGACGTCCTGTCTTCATTTTTCACTCCCACCACATTCCCCCGCGGAGAATCAGACACCCATCCTACGCTTAAATGCGTCGTCTACATGCGTGGGTCCGTACGAACCATGTCTCCTCTTTGGATCCATGTCTCACTGTGATCATACAGATCAAGCGCTCGTGGTCGTGGCTGTGGAAGAAAAAGCTGAGCGGTAACAGTTCAAATGTGATAGCCATTGGGAAACCTGAACTCAAGATGATCAGACTCTACAATGGTAGTTCGAACGCACTATGGACTGGGTTGGAAAACCAAAAGCGTCCGAAAAAAGACCATGGGTGGAGGAAGGTGTTGGGATTCTGGTCGGCAGGTCGAGCGGCTCCGGTAGGAAGAGGTGATGTCTATGATGATGGCCATCATCAATGCTTGATGATAGGCACAAGACATTTGAGCCTGCGGAGGCGATCCAGATACCTTCAGGATCCACGCTGAAGCCAATTGGATCACGTCACATGCCTCATCTCCTAATGCTCGGGTAACCTAAGATCTATATAAACCACTCCTCCTCTCTAGTTCTTCCATTTTCCCTCACACCACCATCTCCTGCGAGACTCACATTGGCACATTGGCACATCGAAGATTTTGATGGTGGTCACTAAAATGCCACAGACTTGTGGAAGATGCTGTGTCCCTGGAGTCATCTCGAATCCAAACACAGAAAATGTGTTTGCCCAGTCCCCACTGTGATAGATCATACTCTCGGCGCTGCAGCCGCTCAACAAGCTGTCAGCGACAGAAATGTTAATTCGCTTGGAGCTTTTGGTATGGATACAATCACATCGTCGCTATCAGCGCGAATGCTTCTGTGCTGTGCTTCGTCCGGGTGGTTCAAGCACTGGGAAGAAGGCGAACTGATGGCCGTTTGGAGGACTTGGATGAAACCACTTCGATGGGTTAGCGGACACAGGAGGCGATGGTGTGTAGTAGTGATGCCTTTCATTACCCTCTCTTGCTCCACGGCATGGCATACTCGTGGTGATGATTGGCACTACCTATATCATTGCCATTTCTGCAACCTCTTGAGACTTAGTGCAGCTCCTAACCATGATACTATCTCCATGAAATTGGTAGGTTGATATGTCCATATCCTGCAGCTCCCTTACGGAGTGATAGGGGACTGGGATGTGGTAGAGCTCTTATCCTTGGTGGGTTGGGTAAAATTTCATCTGTGAGTGACGTGAAGGTCGACATGATAGGTAAGCGCGGTTTATAGTCATGATTGACTCACATGACACATAGTGCTCACTTTTCCTTCCTGTTCTGATATATAAAGTACCCTACCCTCCATCTTCTCTTCCTCACTACAATTTTTTAGGGAGTTCCGAAATACCACTTACCGGAACACAATATTTCAATTCCAGAAAGGTGCGTCGCGGGCAAGTCATGGCGGTCCCGCACTATGGCAATATTCGTCCCTCATGCGGCATCTTCTATCCTCCGGAACTGCCTATGGGTATTCATAAACATCAAAACAAAGGAGTCATGACCTCAAATGCAGATATGAGGCGAAGGGAAGTTGGGAGTTACGGAACTATGCTTAGAGGAATGTTCAAAATTCGAACCGTGAAGCAATCCATGCTGTGCTCGCCTGGAACATTCAACAGAGTTGCGGAAAAAGCTTACATGAGTGCTAGCGGGCGTGCATGCGCGGGTGGTGTGAGCTAAGGCAGTAGTGAAGAGCTTGAGGTCTCTGTATTGACGAGGAGAATCGCTATCGTTCAGTAGTGATAGGTATGAGTGTACAAGTGATGGATTACATTCAACACTGCCGAATCCTAGGTCAGCGACAGAAGGTATGGTCGCTTCAGTTTGTCCCTTGTTGGAATATTCTAGTCCTATGAGCAAACATCAGCAGCAAACAGTGATGATGGGCTATATCAACTCACCAATATCCTTCATCAAGGAATCACGGCTTCCAAACCAACATCCCTCTAATGCCTGTGTGAACCGGTGCTTACATTCTCTTTCTTTCCTCGCAGCTTCCACGCCTGTGTCTTTTATTACCGCGCTGCCCTACATTGCATGTGCTGGCTGCTCCGGCGCACATCCTCAATCAATACAATATGGAGCTGATGCGCATGGATCCGTGAGAGATAGAGAACCTATGAGGGGGTGGAAGAGATCAGTTCAGTCAGTACAAGCCGGTTGCGCTCTGCGGCCATTCGGAAAGGACAGTGAAGGCTCGTGGGGCATTTGCGGTATGGTGCAACGAGACTCTGCTATGATTGATAGATCTGACTATAACATCATCTCAACCCAAGTTCTCGGAAGCCGCAAGCGACAAGATGAATATTAAAGTACATTACTCCGAGCTGTATCTTACATCTCTATCATTACCTCGTCTTATTCAAGTGTATCATCTCTCCGTTTTCCTAGCCAACTTTCCCGGGATATACAACTCATCTTTCTTTGACCACTCTTGCTTGTGGTTCTTCATCCGACGTACTTTCCGCCGCAATAAACGCAAACATCACAAGCCGCAAATAGGATCTGAGCTAACGTTATCGAGGGTCGACGGTCTTTGTCCTGTTTATCGCCATTTTCAATCGCAGGACTGTTCGTTGCGGCTCCTTCATTCTCCGTCAAAGTCCCATTCTCTTCGGCACTCGCGACATGCTGGGCATCAGTCATATCTACGTCGTTCTCGATGCGGGTGGGAGGTTCTTGGTTTTTATCTTTCCAATCCTCTCTCGCCACAAACTCTTCGCTTAGGAATTGTTTTCCGCAAATGCCACAGTATTTCGAGATGCCGGGAGCTTGAATGGCAAGGAACGTCAAACCGCAACGACCTGATGCTGAGTTAGGAGAAGCTCTGAATTGAGTGGTGATATATGTGCTTACTAAATTGATGCCCTCTGGAGCACCTCGCCCACTCCAGACTCTCAAGTTCCACAGTACTGTCGCACATATCGCACCTCTCAACCTCCACATCCGTACCGTCCGCGACGGGCTGTCCACCGATCTCGTGAAGCTTCAAGATAACCATGGACACGTTGGCAAGTATTCTCTTGCTCAAGTGACTTCTTTCGGAGAGCCATATGGGTAGCTTCTGGATCTCGCTAGCTAAACGGAGGGTTATCATGAGGTGCTGGAGCTCTGTGGATCGGTTTGGCGAGCAAACAGTAGATATCAGGATATTATATCGGTGCTTCAGGATGATTCCAGTGAAATAGGCCCTCTTTTTGAAAGATGCAATCATAGAGTATGCGTTTGTCGTTTCCAGCGGTGCACTGAAAGTAGTTAAAAAAATAGATCTCACGGAAGGTGGTCTCGAGAGACATACCTAGTGGTCGTCGCATCTGTAGGTGCAGTTATCTCTTCAGACGGAAATGACGGAAATGAGGCAAGCATATCTTCTAGTATCTTTTCTTTTGATGCGGCAGCTTCGTCTTCCGTTTCTGAATTATTCTCAAACCACTTCCTTATGCTGAACAATATCGCTTCCGCACTTATATCTACTAGGAGTTAGCTGGTCAGAAAGATGCTATTGCGTACCACCTACTTGAGATTCTGTCGGCGCTCGGAAAGTCAAGCTCTCCGCTCCCGCCCGTCCTGTTGATCGCAACTGTGCACTTCTGATCGGCAAGTGTGATATACTCAAGCATGTCTGTGGGATGTAGAGTAAAACATATTGCAATATAATCGCACATTGGGGACGAGGCTAGTCCCCAGACTTTCGCAAGTGCATTTCCCGCCAAATCGTAACTGGCGCTGAACAATGCTTGGGCTTCCTGGATTTGAGCTTGCCATGATGGAGACGGCAAAGCGGAAAGCTCGCGCCCTGACAGCTTCAGACCAGTAGTCTGAGCTCTTGGACTGGAAAGGAGAGAAGCAAAATATACTCGTCTGTCATGGGGTATTCGGATGTCGAATGCAACACCTAAGAAGATTAGATTCCTATTTGTAGTACTCGTTCAACACTTAGCTGACTCCATGATCGAGACCTACCTGATATCATATCCCAGCGCCCATCAAGATGATGACTTGCCGACTCCAGCAGTGAGGTATCTTTCGAAGACACAGCACAACAAAAAACACGGTCTTGAGAGAAAATGACGAGAAACATGGGCTCCTGATTATCCCTCTGGGGACACCATTTCAGGGTGCCAGTGTGTCGCAGTTGCACCTTCAGAATGGTTGTGTCTTCATTACCAAAACTAATACGTGTACCATTCCCTGGGTCATCGTTGACTTCAGGGTACATGAATAGCCTTCTGGTGCGCACTTCGGTATTAGTTGCATACGCCAGAACGGATTCTAAGCAACCCCGCTTGGACCCTGCCCAAGGGCTCCAAGCGAGATGGCTAATATGTCTTTGCTCGTGCAAGAATTCGTCAAAGATACCTGGGTGGTTAATCCCAGCAGCAGAGTCAGGTGACACCAAAAAATGGGTGATAACTTTGGCTGTCCAGGCCTCACTCGAGGAGAAGGCTTCATGGGGTGACTGAATTGATACGACAGCGACCTGATTATCATCATTAGCAACTGCTATCGCGAAAGTCCCCCAGTGTAATCTAGTCCCGATCGTGCTGGTTGGTTCGAAGGCGAACGCGCATGGACTCCAAGAGAATGCACGGATACGGTGGCGAAGCCTTCTCTTAGCTTTGCGAGCGGCTCCGACTTGGATCGGTCCATCTTGACTAAGGTTCTCAAAATATTGATCCAGGGCATTATTGACGATCAGAACTCGTCGCCAGCATGGTACCTTCGTAGGATTGGACTCCGCAGCCCATATTGAGAGGACCAAGTTGGATGTCAACACGCCCAAAGCACATCTCCTGTGCTTGGCTATTCCTGGAGGCGACCATTCGAGTCTAACCGCAGAGCTAGAAGATATTTCTTCCCCGACAGAAAATGTTTTAAAAGGCGCGATGTCCCGATACGGAAGCTCGTCTTCGGTGAAAAGGCTGGTCAGGATAGGTATAGTGTTCCATGGAGGAGTTTGAGGTGATGTTTCTCTCTCTGAATCTCTAGATGATTCGGGGGTTGGGATCTGTGAGAAAACCTTCAGCTCTAGGTGAGTTTTTGAAGGATTGTGTAGGACCGTACCAGCAGCTCAACCTTGTCGTCTGCTGCAAGCGCAATGAAACCATCTTGGGACCAGACAATACAATCTAAGGCCGAGGGCCAGCTGTTGAGCTCTGTCGTCCCTAACATTGATCTAGTGAAGGTATGTCTAGCATGTTAGCACTATATCATGACAGCTGCCTATATATAGATCCTTTGTTGTTGTCAATGTTCCAAGGTTGAAGATGGAATTCCTCGCCGACGTTAAGCCGCGACTCGGGTTTCCACCCCACATTTTACAGCATGACTCAATCATTATCACACAACTGTTTGGGTATATAAGACCATGTTTTTCCTATATCCCGGCTATAGAATTGCGCCATCACTTGACGAGACTAAATAGCTTCCCGGCGACTTTGTTCCACTCATCATCCCAGCGGTACTCGCTCTCCTTTAGAGCGCCTTCCTTCAAAATAGGAAGCATCCCGTCCTTATCCTCAAAAAGATTAACTAGAAGATTTGAAAGAGTCTGAGAGCTCTCGAACCCTTGCCCATTCACTCCTTCTTTCACGAGCTCGGGCCATGCCTCGAACTTGCTCCATCCAACGACCGGTAGGCCAGCTCCAAACATGTCGACCACTTTCATAGGAAGATCAACTCCAGAAGATGATGTGTGTAAAGAGACGCCTAAATCGGCGGATCCTAAAAGTAAAGCGTAGTCTTCCGGTGTGAGCCAGGCGGTACGGATGACAACGTTCAAAAGTTTCTTTTCTTGGTTCAATGCTCGAACCTTGGAGAGATAGTGTTCTTTTAGTGGACCTTTGCCAGTGATGATAGCCAAGATTTTCGGTAGCTGCGGTTTCGCGGTAGCGAGCGCGGAGTAGGTACACAGAGCTTCAAGGAAGACCGAGAAGTCTTCATCTGCAGTCCAAGAGGTTGAGCTTACGATCAGCCTCCAAGGGCTTTTGGCGTGCTGTGATAGATCAGCTGCATATTGTGCAGTGTCTGGCAGGCGTGAGAGAAGCTTCGACCGTGCTTGCGGGCTGAGAGGTTTAAACAGTGCTGCCGGCCGATCATGGAGAACTAAAGCCTTGATCCCATATTTTTCTTTGAGTACGCGGGCCATTGCACTCGTAACAGTGAAGTGAGCAGAGGCAAAGCGCGAGTAGAAATTCTCATACAAGGATGCAATCATGACTAGCGGGTGTCGGGGACCAAGTTTAAGAGCCAGAATAGAATAGCCAAAATTGTGCCAGTCGATGATCAGATTTGTGTTTCGGAAGAAGCAGATGAATTGAGCAATGGCCAAGGTTGGAATTGATGGGGGATTCTAATGCATTCAGTAGCTTCAATAGCAAAGGTAATAGTTGATAATTACCTGAACAAGCATCCATTTCGCAGCCTCAGTGCGATATCCTAAGGCTCGATATAGACTCACTGCTTGAAATAGAGCTTTTAGAGGAGCGATTAGTGGGAACAACAACTTGCTACTGGAACGAAGGCGAGGTGGTATTGGCGTGATCGGTACAATGTTTATCAGTGAGTTCGATAGTACATCCGGATGAATCTCCGATTCTATGATAATACATAAGGTTGTATACGGCATCGCTCGTCTGCGTATGACTGACCTTGATAACCAATCAAATGCACGCGCATTCCATGCTTTGCGATGCTAATTGCATGATACTGCATTCGAGGGCTTCGACCAATGTCTCCGAGGACAACCACTTGGACTGATCCTGCTACTTTGGGTTTGTTGTTTGTATCTTCGCCTTCAGCCTCTGAAGTTCTGCCCTTCTTTCTGTCCACGGCCTCGAGTTTAGTGTCCGGGTGCCATGGATCATATTGACTCGGTAAGGTGAACAGAAAGAGACTGAAAAGAGAGGAGGCCAATACTACCAGGAACAGAATAATCTCGAACGCATTGGCAAAAGTGTCGTCGGACATTTTATAGAGGAGAGAATTGGAATGTTTCGATGATCAAATTGGGTGCTGATGTGGTGTTCAGAAGTACGCCACACTTGTTCGAATCAACCAATTAAGTAAGCGATGGACGAAAGCGGACCCCTGAAATGGAGACGTTAACCACGAAACATCCCCAGAACGGTCCAACACCCTGTTTCTCGCTGCTTTACGCCTGAATCACCGTTGACGCAGCCCTAGCCATTCACTGAAGCCGCATATTCACCCGGGTTTGGTTGATTAAAACATTACGCATGCATCCTGTCTCTCTCACAAGCGACTCGCCCAGGAGGTAGTCGCACCGCTATATCTGTCGAGGTACTACCTGCCCATGACCTCTACTTACGCACTCCCTCTGAACAGTGGCAGTCACACCCACAGTCATGGACATTCACGCTCTCACAATCGCATCTTCCCTTCAGAACGGCCTCCGTCCTGGATTGGCCAAATCAGCGGTGCTTCCCTGAAGAAAACCCCCTCGAATCCTACAAACAGCCTCCACAATCACGAGTATTCTCATTCGGCGTGGAACACTCAATTGGACAACCAATTTGTTGCGCCGGATATTGAAAGTCACGAACTTACCCACGATCGCTCCCATTCCTTGGACCATAATTTTGCCTTCGATCCCACTATGGGTAGACCGGCTATGGGGAGACGTCGAGGGGAGTCGGACTTGGGTCGACCTCCAACACAAAAGAGTAATACAACAAACAAGTTTGGGATTTCCACGATAGAAGAGGCCACTACGCCTGCTCTCGAATCATCGACGTATGCTTTGCCTCTTTTTACCTCCTCAGACGTACGCTCATTGTAAACAGATCATGGTTAGCATTGCCAGAGGCGCTAACCGCAGTTCTTCTTCCTCTACCTTACCTCCTTGCCTCATTAGCATATCCGGTCGTCGCTGTCTCCCCTCCTATCCTGGACACGGCAGCTGTGGGCACCCATGAACGACTCCTTCGGACCGTCGTGACGAAGACCACCTCCTTCCCGCGCAGTTCTCCTCTCATACAGGCATGTACGCTATCTTCGACAACGTTGATTCTAGTTGGCGTATTGGCCTGGATACAACCATCAGACGAGCCGTTGGACCGAAGGAAGGCCAGCTCCTCGAGCATCGGACAGTCAAGGTCAATAGGGAATCTGGCTTCAAAGACAGGTTCGCTTTGGCGCATTGGAAGCCGAATTTTGAGTGTTCTGCTCCCGTTTTATGCGGCAATGCAACTAGGAGGTCCCAGGACAGCTCTTATACTGTTAGCGGTAGTAGCCGCAGGGATTGGAGCTGTGGATTCCAGGCCAATAAAACATACAATTTGGGATCCTTTGAAGCGGTCGATTCGGACACGAAAAGCTACATGCGGAGTTCTTCTGCTCGGTATGTTTTGCGACTTTCTCGACGCTTCCGCTAGCAGATATGCTCTTTTCTTAGGCCACCTTGCCATGGCCATTTCCGTACTAGCAATTCCTCCACCTCTGCCTACCATAGACTGGTCATTGTTGACAGGCTTAAAGGGTAGGTCAGCCTCCTCGGGCGAGCAGAATGGCCACTTGGATGCACACCAGTCTGGCCGAGTATCGCTTCCTAAGCCGAAATCACCTCTGATCTCATCATCGGAAGATACCGTACTAACTCTCATGGCTGGTATTGTGCTCAGCGTCATGACAATTGTACTCTCAATTATCTGTCAAACATCACCTCCCATATCTGCCCAAGCCATCTTCTTCTCAACTCTTACCGTGGCATCAGCAACCGCGCTGATTTTCTTTTCCCTGCCTACTGCTTTACGATCGCAGCATAAATATGGCCTCGCTATAGGATACATATTGACAGCTGGGTTTGGGTACTTGCACAGTACTAGAATAATCTGGGAAGGTTTTCCGTACATACCACTGCTATGTGCGCTGTCTTTTGCGGCTATCGCGTTTGATACTACAGCATCTATCTCAAAGCATGCAAGTCATAGCCACGGCCACAGCCACAGCAACAGCCATTGCCATAGTCACAAACACCATCATCACATTCATTCACATGGTGATCATTCAAGGATATCCGGATATTTGATCTCGAAGACCAAGCCAGGATCGATTCTTCATAGCATTATGATCGAGAAAGATTCCCGTCGGATCGCATACTTCGGAATGTAAGTCTTTATCGTTCTATATAGTCTACAGTTCACTAGCTAATGACACGTTTAAACATCAGACTCAATCTCGCCTTTATGCTTGTTCAATTCTTCTACGGCTTCGTCAGCGGGTCCCTAGGTTTGCTCACAGATAGTATCCACATGCTCTTCGATTGCGCCGGGCTCGCAGTAGGACTAGCCGCAGCCGTCATGAGCAAATGGCCATCGAACGTCCGCTTTCCTTACGGCTATGGTAAGGTCGATACGCTTTCTGGCTTCGCCAACGGTATTTTCCTCATGCTTGTGAGCGTGGAGATTGTCTTCGATGCTTTTGAAAGACTATGGGAGGGTCACGAACTCCACCGCCTCAACGAACTCCTCATCGTCAGCGTCCTTGGCTTTTTGGTTAACATCGTTGGGCTAACAGCCTTTGGACACGCCCATCATGGACATGGGCATGACGATGGCCATGATCACGGAGGCCATTCCCACTCTCACGACAATGAAAATATGCAAGGCATCTTCCTGCATATCATGGCCGACGCTCTAGGATCCGTCGCTGTTATCATATCCACCCTTCTGACCAAATTCTATGGCTGGTCAGGATGGGATCCGATCGCATCCTGCATCATCGCTATCCTCATCTTCCTTTCCGCACTACCTCTCGTAAAAAGCTCGGGAATGCGCCTACTGTTATCTCTCCCAGCAGACGTAGAATATGGCCTCCGCAACACCTTACAAGAGCTGAGCTCCTTAAGAGGAATAGTGGGATATACAGTCCCGCGCTTCTGGCTAGAGGATGCGGGAGCCGCTCACGCCGAAGTACATGCTCATGAGCATAAGCACGACCACGATCATTGCGATCATGGTCACTCCCATTCGCACCATTCCCACGACCATGAACATGACCACAATCATGATCACAGCCATGGCCACGATGGCCACATGCACTCACCTTCTCATGACCACGATCATGAGCACCATGACCATCCGCCAGTCCAAAAGAAAATCCTCGGCGTCATCCACATCATAGCGTCTCGAGTTGCGGACTTGGAAGACGTGCGCGAGCGAACGGTACAATTCCTCAAGGGACGAGGCATGGATGTCGTGGTGCATGTTGAGCGAGAAGGCGAGGGAAGATGTTGGTGCGGTGGTGGGAATAAGATGAGTTGATGGTCACAATCGGCAGTCACGGCCATATTGGCGTTTTTGGGAGCGTGTTGTCCCATTATAGTCGACGAGAAGAAGCATTGATGATGAATTGATTTCTGTATACAATTACATATTCAATGCGTTTTTGAGGAAAACATACGATAAAGTTAGATCCCTTTCTTTCCGCATAGTTGGGCAGTTGGTATTTACGTTTACGTTTTCCCTTGTATGTATGTATGTAAACTGTAGCTTCTAAGAACATGTCATCACCATAAAGTACTCTGCCCTCTTTCCTCCTCCTTCGAAATCTCGACGCAACTAAGCCCGCTTCTCACGCCATCGATTCGTTTCGGCTCACGTATGTAAATTCCCTCACACGAAACTGAGGTGATTTGACGAGCGACATGCCAGGAGCCGTGTACGTAAGAAACTGCAAACGCTCACAGAACCCCAAGACCTTCCAAGGCCCCCGGAAACTGCGGAACTCAGGGCCCAAGAGAAGCGGGCAGCTGTCACATCTCACGCTCATCACACTTCCCTTCCCATGGCTCAGCGAAGGAAAAACCAGATCCCCATCTCATCCTCCCCAATTCTACCAGTGAATGAGTGAGTGAGTGAGGGGGAGTGCAAAGTCTATGTACATAACATACATATACACACCCCGGAGTCCTACTCCGACACCACCAACCCCGCCTCCCCTCCGTCGCCGTCCCGCCTTCATTGGTCCCCCGCAGCAGGGAAAGCTTCTAGTTGGTGTGATGGACCCATGGTTTGGTTGGGGTGCATTGCATACGCATTACCTAGGTTAGTGGCAAATCCCGTAGCCCAGGTAGGTACTCTACTCTGCTTGTACGGTGCGCGGGTTCTGGAATGTTGTGGAGGTGGAGGTGGGGAGAGAGAGCTATATTAGTCCGAGGGGACTACTGTACGCACCCCGCATTCTTTGAGCTGGGAGCTGAGGGGCGCATTGAGCTAGACTGTGAGCATTGTTGGGAGTTTGGGTTAGAGGTTTTCTTTGTTGGAGGGCGGTTGAGGAGGTTCGTTGCTGTTTGGTAGGGATTTGCATGGCTTTGGCATTGGGAGTAGTAGTAGTTGCTGAATTGATAGAAGCATAGATAGAATTGGATTCGTGATTTGGGTTTTCATAGCTAGTTCACAATGTAACGTATCTGTTGATACATCCAGAAAATACTGTAGGTACAAATACAAGAATTTTCAGCTGAAGCCCAAGATAGATGTGCCAGCGCCGGTTGTAAATGCTAGCGCCGCCGCCTTGGGGATATAATATGTCTTGATAAGCTCGGATCAAGGCTCCGAGTCCAATCGCATGAATCAATCACTAAAACGCCAATAGCACCACGAGCTTTGATCTCTCCGCACCCAGGAAAGAGGAGAAAACGCTCATCCCTCACAATACTCCGAATATTCCATGCAAGGAAGGACGGTGATGTCGAATGATAGGAGTCGGCGTGGTGGTGGTGGTATATGGATATTATTGCATCGCCCAACGAGTCGAGAAAACTCGCTTGCTTTGCTCAAGGAAAGTGCTCGGAGATACTCTTGGCCATCTCGCTATCCATGCTGCTCCTGTGTCTCCTCTGCCGTCTTATCTCATGCTCGGCATCCATTAGTTTCGCTTGGATCCAAGTGCGATACTTGTCGTCGTGTCTTGCACTCTCCGTGTTCAGCAGGTCCGTTAACGTGGCTTTGATTTGCTGGTTGATTTCGTATAGCCTTTGATCATCCTCTGACCTTGGCTCGTCGATGCTGTTGCGGCGGCTGTAGCCTGAGTTGATGGGGATGGGATAGGCGGACATGGCGTGTGGAGAAGTAGCAGAGAAAGGGGGCTCCGGTGTCCAGGATGAAGAGTAAGTTGGTCGAGAGGCTGTTGGCGAGGAGGAGAGAGATCGGAATTCGGGAGATGAGGCTGTCATTGGAGAGGGTGCGGGTATTTGGAGAGAGAGACGACGACGGAGAACTTCTTGCTGGCTTGAGAGGAGCTGGTATTTTTGCATGGTGTCGTCCTGATGAGTACTGTTAGAAGGCCGTTCCATTGAGCGTATGGTTCCATAGCGGAGGGATGACTTACTTCTCCGATGTTCATTGCTGGTGAGGGCATCATCATTTTTCTTGAAGGCTGATTGAGTCCAGAAGTTTTTCGGTGTAGTGAGACTTTCTTTTTCAGCTTTCTGGGGAGAAGCGGGGTGTGGAGGTTCTAGATATATTGTACTGATAAGGCGTTGAGAGCGAGAATTGGTACAAGCCTGTTTAACTCTGGGGTTGACCCGGGGTCCAGCGCAAGTATGCAGCAGCTATATGCAGAGCTATGTTTGGGTGCGGGATTCGGTTGGTTGGCCGAGCCGATGCCTCGCAGGTGTTGAGGTGATTTTAGAGGGGACGTTCCGGAAATGGGGTGATGAACACGAATGCGGTGGTGTGGAAGTAACGCGACGCACGATTTGCTTTAGCCTTTCAGCTTTCCCTAGCTTCTTCGTAAGTCGAATGGATGAGGGTTGAAAAGCCGGTGCCTGCGAGTATTTATCGAGTAACAAGAATACCCGGCATTCTCACTCTCCTCCTGAAACAGGCCATGACGTTTTCTCAATGAGGGATAATGTTACAACTTTTCCCTCGACATCAGTGCTTCCACGGGGGCCCAACAAGGCAGAGGCAGGAAGCAGGGACAAGCAATCCTGCCTCGATTCATACAAGAATCCAAGAGTACTTGGGACGGCTAATGCTGCCAACTTTTTGCAATCTGGCCAAAGAAACCCCGAGTTCTTCCTTGGAAAAAGTATCCAGTTGCTGATTGGACACCCCCCGTACTGTCTCCTCCGAAACAAGGCCAAACCGTTGTGTCAGCTCCCGCAAACGTCACCGAAGACTCAACGCAGGCTGAAGCGATCTTCCGATTTCTTTCCATCCACGGCGGTGCATCGCGATCCCGTTTTTTGTTCCTGGCTATCACTGAAAAGGGTATTGATCCTCTGCGCGACATCTCGACTTCACATTGTGCAATGCTGTTATTCTCTTCCGGACGGAGGACTCGCGGCTTTACGTCGCTGTGATATCAGATATCGCATACAATATCAGAGCATTGTCGTGTGCGTTGAACAAGAGATAATGAAGTGGCGATGACGTTGTAGAGAGTCGCGTTTCTGCCCGACAATCCTTACGATCATCCTTTTCCATTCGGTGCACGGAACTTCTCGAGCATTCTGGAATGTCATCTTTGTCACAGATTGCCATATCGGGAAAACGAGGGAGTGAAGTCATGATTCAATCTATCCGCTATCAAGTCATATACGCGAAAGTCAGGCCGGGACTGAGGCCAGTTGTTATTATTTTAGCCGCATGGTAGTAAGTACCGCAAGGCTTCGCCTTGTTTTACTGCTATTTCACCATGCTCGTACCCAAGATCAGCCTTAAAAAAACAGGGACAGAGCACGTTGTGTTGGGTGTGGCTGAGACCGCGCTTCTTGTTCCGAGACCATTTCATCATACTCTTGCGCCACACAACTGATACATCGCTATGCATGTTTCGCGGAATCGCTTATACAATCCTTTACACCTCCACGTGGTTAAATTTTCTCCAACAGATTCGTTTCAGGCCGCAGGGCTTAGTCAAGCTTCGAGAGTTGCCATCAAGCTGACGTATGTCGGACAAAGGCTCAGCACATCTTCAACACGGACAATCAAGAGAAGTCCATCTCCGGGTAAGCAGAAGCTCCCGCTTTGGAATCGGATAGGCCCATCAGTGCTACCTGGAAAGTATCTCGCTCAGTGATTGTGGACATGAAAGTCGACTTCCGCTATTCCTGCTGCCATCCTCTCGATCCTCGACGTGGCAGCCTCCATGTCATGCTACTTGATGCCAAGCCTTCGGTATGCAATGACAACTGGGCGCGGAACTTCCTAGCAAGTTTACTAGGCATTTTGATGGTCGTCATTATAGGGCTATTATTCGAAAATTTGCTCGTTCTGCATACTACGTGATCTACGAGCTTGGGTGGTGGTAAATGTGACATCGCGCTTGGACCGCTCTGAACAGGTAGTGGCTGATCTCCCAAGAAACAGCAAAATTTACCCCAGGTGCGACGATAGTTATCAGGGAAAGTGTTGTTTGAGCCATTGAAGGTTTCTCCCACGATAAACCCTCGGACGCCGATAAATGTTCGAAGAGGTACATCCATAAGCCGATTGAAATGTAAATGCCTCCGTTCGGTAATCGAAGGAACTTGAAAACTCAGCCAGCTCATGTCGCAGCGTATCGTTTCTTCTATTTGTGCTGATTTCCCCGGATCGGAATCGTTGAGGGTTTTGGCTTCCCGAGTATTCTAGACATTCGAGGGTGACAACGCCGGATGGCTAGTATCACTACAATCATTATGGCTCATGCGACGAGGTCGCACAGAGAGTCGAGGTGAGCTAGGCGTTTCTTCTGGTATCTCAGTCTCCCGCATAAGAACCTTCCCTTCACCCTTGTTCTTTCTGACGTTCGGTCCAGAAGCCTTTCCCATAGCTGACCAGAATCTCTTGGCCTTTGGCAATGCCTTTCGATCTTTTACCGCTCTTCCCGGCACTGAGGACAAACACCGCCATGATCTTTTCAGCTTTGCCTTTCCCAATGTCTGTCCAAATGTCCTTAAACTCGGCATTCGGTCCGGGCGGTCCAACTCCTCGATAATCGTTAATAAACCGCGCCTCGTTACCCATCTTTGAAGCATCTACCCCGACACTAAGCTCACGATCGAGCGACAGGTCATAATCGGAGGTTTCATCAACTTCTGTTTTGTCATGCACAAATCCAAAATATGGAATAATCAAAGAAGCCGGTGGGAGTTGTTGAGTAGCAAAAAGACCATACTGGCCGTGAGCAGGATGTGATGAATTTGAGATTGGAGTTATCTTGACATTATGACATGGCCCCAAGGATTGTTTATGTAGTTCTTGTGAACCCGAATTGGCCTTGGGAATGACAAGAGCTTTAGCGACGTCTCTCGCGAGTTTCTTGGAATAGACTGGTGAACGTAGATATACGACTCTTGAAGGCCAGCCTTTGGGTATGCCTTGAGCCGATGACGCGGCAGTCTGCGAGTCAACTGTTTGTTGCTTGCGCGGCATCTTGAGAGAGTGACCGGAGATCGCAGACTAGTAGAGTAGAATGCATGCAAAGAGGGAGAGTGTTCACGGTTAGTTGTGAGGCTCTGAAGCGATTGGTAAGACATCTATAGCAAGATGCGTCCGAATAAGTTGCTGAATATGTTTTTGCTGAGTTGACAAAATTGGATTCCTAGATAGGTCGATGGAAGGAGAATTTTCTTATTCTGTTGTTCCGTATTCGTATTCGCGATGCAAGCTGCAAGCGCTGTCAATGTGGATCGAGAGACATTGCTTATAGATGAGAGACAAGTCTGGCGGTAACCTGAGTATCTCTATCGGTGCACCGTGTTTGTGGGGGCCTAGGGGGTGAGTTCGCTTAATATTCGAGCACGCACTATCGAAAGTTGAAGCTCCCAAGTGCGAGACTGCTGAAGCACGCGCTCATTGTTGTTGTCCATTGCCAAACAAAGTAATGCGTCGTGTGAGTAGTGAGCCTGGACGTGTTATTCATATGGTGCTTGTGGTGGAAGCAGCCACGCGTGTCTCATTTCCGAACTCGAAGCACTACGAAAGCCGTGGCGCAGTATAGGCGTTCGGTTAGGAGAACGTGGAGGTCGCAGGGACGCCAGGACAGCAGGACGGTTCATGCAAAAAATGCAGAAAAGCGGCGCGTGGAGACAACCCCAGGTCCTCTTGTCATTGGACGGAACCAGAGTATCGAATCAGTGCGCCGGGAGAGGAGAACACAACCACTTCACTGTTCGGCCCAGGACGGAATAGTAGACGCCTCAGCATGCAATTTGCGCAAGTTCAGCGCAGTCTTAGACGCGTGGTCGACTCGAGCTGCCTCGACTCTCGAGAACCACCCGCAGGAGTCTCGCAGTTTTTTCATTTGTCGCAGAGGCACGTTCAGCAGCATCTCCGTTGTGCGATGATTACTACCCTTTTCGCGTTGGCAGCTCTTCGCTGTAATATGCAGGAACCCGCTGCCCCTTACTTTTGTCCCCACCACCAACCGACTCGACCAGACCAGTATGGCTCCATGCACACGCCGCAAACGAGCTTTCTTTCATTGAAGAAAAAGAAGCGATGAACAAGCTCCTATTTTTGGTTTTATGCCGAGCTATCGTTCGTTTGTTAACAACGGTCGCTGACCCCACGGCGGAACACGGCGGAAATGTCTTACGGGGAGCATGGCGGCTCATGGACCTGCCAAGGTCTACACTAAACCGATCTGCCTTAGGATATGATGGCCTCCAAACTCTCGATGCTGATAAGAGAATGCTAATAATAAGATCAAGTCAACAGACGGACTGCATCTAGTGTATTTCTTGCTGTGCCGTACTCTCTGGCGCAGCAGCAGTGGAACAGTCAAAGACAGCCTCGAGATCATGTGGCACCGATTTTGTGCGTCACACAGCTGTATTCACAAAGCACTTGTGCTCGCAAGATGGCTGAGTAAGTGTGCTAGACCGGGCGGTTGCGCACTGGATCGCGGTGTAATTTGCTCCATTCTAGGACAAGCGCAAGGGGACAGATGCGCACTGTGCCGTCTGTGCATAGGTGTCGCCTCACCCCATGCCCGAACTTGGCGATTGATATTGGATTGCAATTTCGTTTGAGTCGGCCAACTCCAACGCTGATAGGAAAGTGGCAGCATGTGTCAATAAACAACCCGGATGGCGGCCCTGTCGCTTCAACTTCCGCCTTATCAACCCTCCCCCCTTTTCCGTATCTTCTGGCTGGCGTCTCCCCAACAGCGCCATGGCCACAGCCAACGACATGGGAACGAGTGCAACGTCCAATGATCACCCCGACTGTGGAGCCTCCTACTGGCTACGCTGCTTGGCTAGCCCAGACTGGTGAACGTGCAGGCCTGCTTCATATAAGAACTCTGAACAGCTCTTCTCACACCCTTCTCTCTTTCTCCTCACCACACACTCACTTACAACTAATACTACACCGGTTTTTGCCGATTTCACTCGTTTAATCAACGCCAACTACGATCCCCAACGCCCTTTACCAACGTCTTCCCAACGTAAATACTTAATACTATCAAAATGCGTTTCTCCACTGCCGTCGCTGCCACTGCCGCACTCGTTGCTGGCGCCAATGCCTGGGGCAACTCCACCGGCCCAGTCTACACCACCGAGGTTGTGACCGCCTACACCACCTACTGCCCGGAGGCTACTGAGATCACCCACGGTGCGCAGACCTACACCGTCACCGAGGCCACCACCCTCACCATTACCAACTGCCCATGCACGATCACCAAGCCCGTGAGCAGCGCCGTTGTCACCAGCTGCACTAGGTATGTTGAAGGATTTCCGGGTCAATTGAACGCATTCTAACAAACCCCAGCACCCCGGTCCCAGTTGTCCCAGTCACCTCTGTCGCCCCAGTTTCCTCTGCTGCCCCAGTCTACAGCTCCGCACCGTGGGGCAACTCCACCGCACCAGCCTATACTCCTCCCCCAACCGGTACTGGTGCCTACACCGCCCCCGTTGCCACCTTCACTGGTGCTGCCAACAAGGCTTTCGCTGCCTCCGGTGCCGGTCTTGCTGCCGTTCTCGGTTTCGCTGCTCTTTTGTAAGCAGCTTATCCTTGGAGCGATCTCCTAAGCGTTGGGTTCTCCTGATGTTTAGGCGGTTTTCTACGGATGGATGATTGGGGATGATCTGGTTTCTCTCATGGTCAATGACTTCGGATTCTCATCACGATTCTGCATTGGGATGGGAGTCCGGAGTCATTCTTCCAGCCTTGCGGTGCTTTCGCCTCCTGGGAGGGGATCCGCATTGAATTGTACACCTTTAATTTCTTGTTTACGCTTGGTACTTCGATTGGAAGGGCACTTGCCAAACAAACCCTGAGGGACTCTAGTGTGTGGTCTGGTGGTAATCTTCATGTTCATAATAACTCGAGCGTATAGGTCTTTCTCTCGAATCCTGTGGGAAGAGTTTGGACAAGTTTATTAATTGACATGAGTGTTTCCACTGCTTAGCATTTCGTACCTCTCCTGCATTTGCTGCTCGCTTTCCTGGTCGCTTTGTTCCTGGCGGCAAACGTTTATGATTGCTCGACACGCCTTTTATGGGAGTTTTTTATATTGGCCTCCCTGTTAAAATGATACCAACGCGGCGGCGGCTTATAGAATTCTATTGTTACTCTGTAGATCTCTGGCCAATTGTTCAAACCTATGCGTTGCCTGGGAAGCCAAGTTTTGGCCCAGCACCTTTCTACGTCGTCGACTGCAGTTGCTTGATGTGTTCGTGTGATGTTGCCAAACCCGATAGTGAAAAGTCTTAAGGTAAGGGATTCGAATGGCGACCCGAAAACCTGGGGTTGGCCTCTACCCCGGGAGCGGAAATTACCCTTTCAACCTGGAAGCAAATCTTGTTATGGGTGTCTGAGTCCACTATCGTTTGTTTCAGCGTGTTTTATTGTTGATTGGACGGACACGGCGTAATGACGGCTGATGGGCGCAGGGCAGGAGGAGGGACGCGAGAAACTCGCCAAGCTCCATCTCGTGAACCGTTGGCCCTCACACATCTATTGTTATGTCTCTCAAAGGCATGAACCTCATTGTTTTCTCTTACACAAAGAGGCATTGATCGTACGATCATGCGCCTCAATGTTACTAGTATTTCCCCTATGGTGTGGCTAAAATACGGCTGACTCCCTCCAAGATGGCCACATGGTTTCTGGCTCCGGATAATTCTGTCGCCCTCAATGTTCATTCTCTCATGAATCATGTTCAACCCATGTTACCCAAATCACCGTCGAAGTGCCGTTCCTTGAGTCGTTTCTCCTTGATTCGTTTCCTGTTAAGCCAGTTCCCATGTAAAGTTTCATTCATCAGAGATCAGCGCTCGTTCATTTCATCTTTCAAGGTTTCTCAGTCATCACGCTTTAGCAGCAAGCAAGGTAACATAGCAGCCTCAAACAAAACAAAGTTGTCTAATTCACACGTCGGGTTTTACGCAAGGAGAAGACTTGTAGTACATAGGACTTGCAGCTCTCGATGAGATGTTTCAGCTCCGAATGTTTTATGTTTCACCAGTCATTGTTTCACCTGCTGTAACACAAGTACACATCTATTTCGGCGAATGCGAAGACTTCCGGTGAAGTGCTATTCAGCTCTCGTCTCCTGGACGACAATGAAGAGCATGGTATGGGATTTGGATCAAGTTGAGTGATCGATACGATCACAGTGGCCGTCATTATCTGTTGTACTGTCAGCCTTTCACGTCCAACCCATCAAAATAACTTGATATCTTACTTTCTGAGTCACGCTGAAGGGAACAGCTTGCCTTAAACGCATTGCACCGAATTCAAGTCATCTCTCTAGGCTAAGAGTAAAGAAATTAGTAAACGCGGGCATACCCTCCGCAAACCACAGCTACGAAAACGATTATGTAGATGGGAATGACTGGAACTTCGAAGTATGCAAGGTAACTCATACATGTTCTCAAAAGATTACCGAAGGTTTGCCCATTATCATCTCCACTCCTAATCGTGCCCAATCCAAGCTCGTCTCATGAGATGGTAAACATTTTCATGTCGGCCTTCTCTACAGGCACAATACCTTAGCGTAGTTGTTTGTTTTCTGCAAAGAGAAGTGTCGCAACCTTTACTCCCGGGCTTCTTGTACTCCGTTGACCGCATCGTTCATTTCCTTCTTTCCCAGCTCCTATCATCGACTCTGCTTGTCTCATATCTCCATCGAGTGACCAGGAAGATAGGCGTCATCGTCACGAAGTCGCATGGCCATCAACATTCGAACTATGAATAGAGAGATTGTAGTGCAGCTTAAGTATCCAGCTAAACTTTAGGACGAAAGCGGTCAAGGGGACTCTCATTCGATCTCGCGACATATCAACCCCGTTAATACGATACTGTAATAGCAAATAAATGGACATCCGAAGGACTATCTCCCTCACTGTAGTTCCCGACCTTGCAATAGCTTGCCGGAGCATCCAAGCCTAAAGTGCTCAAAGTCTTAAACCTACCACCGTTGATCGCGACTTGCAGGACGTTGTTCTCGTACCGGATCTCGTACGTGAACTATGTTCCCACAACAATATTCCCAATAGACGTGAAGAGGGAGTTCCCGCCATCTTTGGTTCGCTCAAAGCCCATCACAATGTCGCCGTTGGAGTTGAAGTATTACTCGCATACTGGTTTCGATGAGAGGCTGTCGTCGATGTGGATCTGACCAATTACTGTAGCGTGTGGACCATCATCCGGTTGCTCTACTGCGAGCGCGACTTGAAGGCAGTTTCAAAGTCAACGATCAACTTTTCTTCAGCATCGAAAGATGCTTCTCTCATGCCGGTTACCAACGAATGCCAGGAAGCCGAAGCACCGAGTATATATGTCGCGGTGCTGCGGACTAAGCCTGTTGTTATCTGCAGGCACCACAGCGCCTTGCCTTGGCTGTAGATGAGCAGGAAGCTTGTTGAGATGGTGATGCTGATGATGTTCTAGCTGACACACCTCCTTGGATTGTGGATAGACGCTGCAACTTTGTAAGCTTAGATTTATGCTTATCCATAACTGGTAAGGTGCTTTGGGATACGAGTTCTTACTTACTCATCTTGATTATAGGGTTGATCTACTTCTGGAAATTACAGCAGCAGTCAGGTATGTACTTCATGCGTAGTACTAAAGCGTATGAGCCTTCGATTTGGAAAGCCTTCAGCTTTTGCTTCGTGGGTCGGAGTCCTATAGGTAAGAATTCCTTGAAACATAACTTGAGGTCATAGAGAAGTAAAACGAGGTGCGAGCTTTGGATCAAGACCATTTAGAGTCTCATTTGCGAGTAACTGTACCTATTTGCCCTGGTATAGTGAAAGCGCTGAACACTGAATATACAGGAAAGCTGTTTCACTTGGGGATATTCCAGCATATGAACGGAATCCATCTTTGATCGCTTGAAGAATCACGAACATGGTCGATCTACCAGAAAAGAGCCAGACCTCCAGACAAGTTAATTGCATTATTGTTAGAATCTCAGATTGCTCATGCACCCGCCTAGGCATAATAGTGGATAGATAGTTCTCCTCAATTCGTAGGTACGGCCAGACTTCGGACACTGCTCCGGGTGGGGTTTACCCCACCACGGGGCGTTTCTTTGTCTCGACTTGACTGCGGGCTTCCAGTATTTCGAACCGGAATCAGCATGAAATGGTAAGTTGAACGGACTGGTCTTTCAGATATCGTCGAACAAGGGCTGAATGGGAACAAAACGGGGGGGTGAGCGAGCATTTTATTCCTACCGTATTGGCCGAATATAGGTAGCTACTCGATTCGTGCCTAATCCTAAAGGTCCTATTAGAGGTGCAAGTTAAGCTGCGGGGTTTGACTCCTGATATGTATATGCTCTATAGACTTGTATGAGTGATGTGATAGTTGTGTCCGGGAACCATCTTCCCCCGCCGCGGCGCTATACTCTCCACCCGTCCTAGCGGTAGAGCTTTCCCGCGTACCACAATGAGTATATAAGGAAGGACCCCGGTATTACGTATGGCTTGAAGTGAAGTCTCACCCGGCCGTGACTTAAACAAAAATAGAAGTCTAGAAATCTAGGAGTTGTTGGAGCTTTCACGTCTAAGACAAAATAACCGATAAAATGGGTTCGCTCAAGCCAACCAAAAAGACCATGCTGGCGCAGCAGTAATAAACCCCCCTATCCTTTTGTCTCAAAATAGGATGTATTGGAGTAGCATAAAAGATTGACATGAGGACAGATACGACAATCGGGACAACAAACTACATCTAAACGAAATCCCTATTCCAGAACCACAGCCTCATGAAGTGCTAGTCAAAGTTGCCTGCGCATCACTCTGTCATTCCGACGTGATGCATTTTGAGCCAAACGATCAAGGTCTTGTTCTCGGCAAAAATCCTCTCACGATTGGCCACGAGGCTACTGGGTACGTTGTAGCGACCGGCTCAGATTCCAACGCAAGCAAATTCAAAGAAGGAGATAAAGTCGGCTTTCTTTGTGCAGTAGAATGTTGCTTTGAATGCGAGCAATGTAGAAAGGTGCACAATAATTGGTGTGCAACAGGAAAGTGTAAAATGCAAGGTTTTACGCTGGATGGCTACTTCCAGGAATACGTATGTGTAGACGCCAGAGCTACCATGGTGTTGCCCGACGAGATTGACGTTAAGACTGCTGCACCGTTGTTCTGTGCAGGAGTAACTGCCTATCACGGCGTCGAAGATTGCGAGTTGAAGCCTGGACAGTGGATGGCCATCATTGGTTGCGGTGGGTTGGGTCACTTAGGTATCCAGTATGCGAAGTAAGTAATTGCACACATGCTCAATCGAAGAAGCAGACCAGTAGACTAATGGGTTTTTGGCAGAGCAATGGGCTACAAGGTCATCGGCCTGGATATTGCGGATCAGGCCCTCGAGGAAGCAAAGAATTGTGGAGCCGACCATGTCTTCAACTCGATGACGGATAAAGATTGGCAAAAGAAGGTTCTGGAGATTACTGGAGGTGGCGTGGATGCTGCTGTCAATTTCACCGCATCGAAAAGGTCCTACGATGATGCTCCAGCTATCATCAAGCCAGGTCTCGGCCTTCTAATGGTTGTTGGTATACCCCTACAGCCCTTACAGCTGAATGCACTGGACATTGCTCTTGGTCGTTACCGCGTGAAGGGTTCTAACAACGGCAGTAAGTCAGACACTTAGGAGCAGAAAGTTTTAGATGGCTGACCCTCGAGAACAGCATGCTACAACATGAGGCCTGCCATAGAGTTCAGCGCAAAGCACGGCATTAAACCCCATATGACTCTTTACAAACTTGAGGATGTCCCGAAGATGATCGAGTTGATGGTAAGAGACATGATTGTATACTCGACTAACTTACTAACATTTTGTCCAGAATACTCACAAGGCTCAAGGACGCATGGGCGTGGCCTTTGACTGAACGTAGTGTTTGGAGTCTGTCTGGGAGTCTCGGGAAGCCTGTATTATTTTGACAATGTCGCAAGTACTAGATAGGGCATGTGGAAGCAAATATCTCTGGAACAGAATATCGTTATGAGACCGAGATAGAAAAGGTGGATCTTGATGTTTAACACAAGAAAATAAATGGTACCAATACAAACGAGATGAATTGCATGAAGGTTGTAGAAATCTGAGGGAGACTTGACGACGCTTTACCAGATGTGGTAAAGTAAACACACCTGGCCATGTGATAACGCGCCGCGCCAAGAGTAATTCTGCAAGCCAGCCGCGTCACGAACTTCGTACAAACATTACTCAACCACCAAACCTCCAACCCACCAAATGTATGTAAACAGTCCATAAGGATATGGAGATGAGTCTAACATGCTTTAGGCACCGACCCAAGGCTCTCGCAGCAGGCGAAAATAAAGAGAATTGCGGTCCCTCGCAGAAAGCCAGTCGACTGTACGGAGGCACGCCACAGTCCCTCGACCGACTACACCGACCCTTCAAATGTCCCGGTTCAGCAGCACCCTCGCGAACATCTGAGAAGCCATCTAGAAAGCGACGGAAGATCAGCTATGCAGATGCGGACGGTAGTACGGAAGATGGCGACAAGGCATACACGAATGATGATAGGCTTGCCCTTGCCACCCGGGATATCAACAAATTTCCGGTTTTCAAGGTGAAGGATAAGGACAGTATGTTCAAGCAGAAGTTTTCGATCCCATTGCTGAACAAGGATACTGGAAGCTACAACCCTTTCCGGCCGGCTCCTTTACTGGGTATGAGACTGGGAACGGTATTCGTTGCTAAACCGCTCCACGACCCGAGTGGGGAGTTTGCCATCGTCTTGTATGATCCTACGGTTGACGAAAAGCCCGTTCAGAAAGAAGAGGCTGAACAGAAATTGAGCCAAGAGGAAGTTAAGACGTTGGACGTCCCAATAGTACACAAAAGTCTCGCGGATATTTTGGGGTTGAAGAAGAAAGTAGATGATGAGAAGCCGAAGGTCCCTGTGGTCATTGACCCACGATTAGCCAAGGTCCTTCGGCCACATCAGGTCGAAGGAGTCAAGGTAAACCTAATGTCTTTGCTCTCAAACCTCAATGCTAACTGCTGTAGTTTTTATATCGATGCACAACTGGCCTGATCGATGAGAAAGCAAATGGGTGTATCATGGCAGATGAGATGGGCCTGGGCAAGACTGTGAGTTTCCAACAACGATTTCATGTGCACTTTTCGGATGACGCTGACTCTGATAGCTCCAATGTATCACTTTGATGTGGACCTTGTTGAAGCAATCCCCTGATGCCGGCAAATCTACTATTCAGAAGTGTGTCATTGCGTGCCCTTCCAGTCTCGTGAGAAATTGGGCAAATGAACTAGGTGTGTAGTTCCACTTTAAATTGCTAGGTCTTTCATTGACAGCATTAGTGAAATGGCTTGGTAAAGATGCCGTCACGCCATTCGCCATCGACGGCAAAGCATCAAAAGAGGAGTTGACGCAGCAACTGCGACAGTGGTCCAGTGCCACTGGGCGTGCAGTAGTTAGACCCGTCCTCATCGTCTCGTATGAGACCCTTCGTCTTAATGTCGAAGAATTGGCAAACACGCCCATTGGCCTGCTTCTATGCGATGAAGGACATCGATTAAAGAACGGAGAGAGCCTGACATTTACAGCTCTGAACGGCTTGAATGTCCAAAGACGAGTCATCCTTTCTGGTACTCCGATCCAGAACGATCTATCAGAGTATTTTTCCCTCCTCAACTTCGCCAATCCTAGCTATCTAGGGACTCGAATGGAGTTCCGCAAGAAATACGAAATTCCCATCCTGCGAGGTCGCGATGCTGCGGGCACCGATGCCGATCGTCAACGCGGTGACGAACGCCTGGCTGAACTTCTTACGCTGGTCAATAAGTTTATTATACGCCGGACTAACGATATTCTATCCAAGTATCTCCCTGTTAAATACGAACACGTCGTATTCTGCAACCTATCGCCTTTCCAAAGGGACCTCTACAATCACTTCATACAGTCACCCGATATCCAAAAGCTTCTACGGGGCAAAGGCAGTCAGCCACTCAAAGCCATTGGCATGCTCAAGAAGCTGTGCAACCACCCAGATCTTCTCGACCTTCCTACCGACTTGCCAGGGTGCGAAAACTTCCTTCCTGACGATTTCGTCCCTAAAGATGCTCGAGGCAGAGACCGAGACGTCAAAGTCTGGTACTCGGGCAAAGTGCAAGTACTAGATCGTATGCTTGCCCGCATTCGTGCCGATACCAACGATAAAATTGTTCTCATATCGAACTATACTCAAACACTCGATATCTTCCAGAACCTCTGCCGCGCTCGCCAATACGGCTGCCTTCGTCTCGACGGAACCATGAATGTCAGCAAGCGTCAAAAGCTTGTTGACAAATTCAATGACCTCGAAGGGCCCGAATTTGTCTTTCTACTCTCCTCAAAAGCAGGTGGTTGCGGATTGAATCTAATTGGCGCTAACCGTCTCATTCTCTTCGACCCAGACTGGAACCCTGCAGCCGACCAACAAGCCCTGGCTCGTGTATGGCGAGATGGTCAAAAGAAGGATTGCTTTGTCTACCGATTCATCGCAACCGGCACCATCGAGGAGAAAATCTTCCAGCGGCAGTCGCATAAGCAATCGCTCTCGTCGTGCGTAGTCGACTCGGCAGAAGACGTCGAACGCCACTTCACTCTTGATTCGCTGCGTGAGCTCTTTCAATATCGGGACAACACCACCAGCGACACCCACGACACCTTCAAGTGTAAGCGGTGCAGGAAGGAGGATGGTCGGCAAGCCATCAAGGCTCCGGCAATGCTGTACGGCGACACCAGCACCTGGAACCATTTTGTCAACGATGGAGAGACCGGTCCGCTGGGCAAGATCCAGGATTTGTTGCTGAGGCAGGAAACTGCACAAGGCGTCAATGAGGTAAGTGCCGTGTTCCAATATATTAGCCATTGATCATTGGTACCGGGCTCTGGGGACCGGGGTTGGAACCGGGTCGTGCGGAACTCAGAGTTGAGGTTCGCTCTGTCTGTGTTACAAGGCCATAAGGTAAACTCGGTTGTTGGTGTTTGTGGGGCATCCCTGGCCACAGGGCTACGTTTTTTCTTGGGAAAGGGCATTGTTTAAATTACCACTCCGCATGTTGGTCGCGTGGTAGCGAGGAGGTCTGTCTCACTTGTCGGGGCCAGAAAAACCTCGCTTTTGGTGTTGTGCATGTAGAACTTATAACCTATTAAAACATTCCGGCTAAAATCATAAACTATTGAACCCCCAAACAGCATCTGCACATCATACTCCCGAGTCATCCTCTACCAGGGCTGAACTGCCCACATAGGAATCCCATGCTGCACATGTCGAATTCAGAGTATCGGCGTCGATGAGCGCGGGTATCTCGGATAGTCGCTCGACGAATTGTAGAGCGAGTCCTTCGGAGGTATGCCACCCGATATGACAATGCATGAGCTGCAGCTGGTTGTTAGCTACTGTTCTTATACTCGCAGCAATACCGCAAGGAGAAGGTGGACATGGTTGAATAAACTTACCCAAGCTCCCGGGTTATCTGTGAGGAATGCCAGGACCAAGTACCCTGAGACCGGCAGCGTAGCAACGTCCCGGCGCGGTGGGTTATCGAGGTTCAATGTAACTGAGGAGTCATAGTCCGCATTTTCGGCTTGGGCGAGAATATAGAAATCGTGGCCTGCGGAGAGTCAGAATCCGGATCTAAAACAGGGGATCGAGGATATTTGGAATAAGCTTACCGTGTAGATGGATAGGGTGCGGCACTGGAATTGCAGTCTCGATCACCCAGTATACCCATTCGTTTGCTGTGTCTAATTCGTAGACAGATTCTTCCGTGGTCCAGGTCGTGTCGTTGTTGTAGATCTCGAGAATTGTGGGGTCGTTCCATTCAACCTGGAAGCTATCAATGGCAATCTGCCAGCGGAACAATCCGTCAGAATTCTTGCCAACAGTGACGGACAAGTCTTGTCCTGTTGGGCTAGAGACTGATTGTGAGAGAGCTGGCACAAGAGATGCGGTGGGCATATCAACGCAATCATCTGTGTAGGCATATTCCGTAGTTGTAGGATCTGCCGTGCTGCTCGAATCATAACGAACGATTCCACGGATGTCGTCGCTGTTGTCGTTGTTACTACAAGTAGCTTGCGGAATCGCACGCATCCAGTAGTCTGCAGTACCCTGATCGGCTTCAACGATCACATCGTAGCGTTGCCCTGTTCCAAGTAAGCGGAAGATCGGCACCAGCTCTAACTTTACACAACATACCCATGGTAATATCTAGTACATCGGTAGTGAATGGAGTGATCGGCACGAAATCAGCCGCAATGACAGTCAATGTATGGTTGTCGATGGAAAACTTAAAATGAGTGTCGATAGCTCCATTGATTATACGCATCAGATATTTTGTTCCAGATGTAAAAGTCGTTTCGAATCGGGAGCCGGCACCGTCCCATACATTCGTGCCATTGATCAATCCCGTGTCCATCAAAGGGGGACCGGTGACCTGGGCATAAGTATACAGTGAATCAACAGTGTCGTGGCTCCAGTCGTTGAGGAATAGGCTGCCCAAATCCTCATCATAATTGCCAGTTGCAGGTCCATGTATGATGATTGGCCCTGGAAGAAATAATAAGTTTCCGATCGCTTGGGTGTGGTTAGACTCAGCTTACCAAAAACGCCCTCCCACGCTTGCAATGAGAAGTGAGAATGATACCACGACGTTCCGTACTGAACGGCTTTCCACTGGTATGTCAAGGATTCCCCAGGCTGCATATCTTAGCAATGGTATTGAGAAATAAGACCAGACTGGACTTACAGCTATTGGGCACTGTGTGATACTGGGAACCCCATCATTCTGGTTTGTCCAATTCTGGCGAACGCCATGCCAATGAATTCCAGTTCCATTATTTGCGAGACTGTTTGTGACGTGTACGATCACTGTATCTCCCCAGTTGGCTTCGATGGTAGGGCCTGGCACAGTGCCGTTGACCGCTAATACTACACGGTCAACACCATCTGGCGCTAGTGTGACGTTTGTAACTTCAAGCCAATACTAATCGAATCAGTAAGATCTCGCTTGTGGCATAGTCGTCGCCTACCTCAACTTCAACCCCAGTGTCCGGGCCACTAGTATAGTAGTCGGTGCTCGTATCATAATCGCACCAAACGCTTCGATCACTTGCTGTGTTGCCATCACAGGTGGCTCTCGGAGCAACAACTTTGGGAGCGGGTGAAGCAGCTACAGCTAAAAGATAAGATAAAAAGATAGGAGCTAGTTTCATTTTGAGTTCACGAAATCCCGGAAAGGAAGAATGGTCTAAAAGTTCGGCAAAGAAGGAACGACTTGCCGTAGCGATAGAAGTAATTCAATAGATGTCTGGCAAAAGAAAGAAGCTGCGCGGTTGCAGATGCAATTGACTTACATTCAACACCTTCTTCAACTATATATGCAGATAGCTATACGCAGGCTCACCTGATCGAGTTCATCACAATTTCGTATCCACCTTTGGATGCCGCGTTTTCCATTACCGTATGCGTGAGTGATCCTACACTGCATAAGTTGCAGACGCCGTATGCAGAAGGTTAAAATGGTGTAACGTGGCTATCCACGCGGCCAAGACTGCCATAAGCAAGAGCTTTGGTACGGAGATGGTATTTCCGTTAAGAAAGCGTTCTATCATCGCTGAGATAGAGCTACGGTTAAACTTGACGTTGGGTCCACTATCTGCTTGAAATAGCAATAGACACATAGAAATGGTGTGACTGCAGTATTCTGATAGTCGCATGGCGCGTTGGGTGTTCGTAAGCGTGTGATGGAGCCTTGTCATGTCCAACTATTGATGGCGCTATTGGTGTGATACTCTTCCTTTAGCTCCTTGAACCATGGAATGAGGTTCTGTTCGAAGTAATAACCCGAGGGGAAGGTAAGCTACACACTCGGGGCGATTCGGCCAGATGAAGGGGTATGTGCATGCTCCTATACATTGAAGGAGAATTCCGTACCTAATAAAGCAGCCAATCCTAGTAAGCGTTGTATACATCAAAAGGAACTTCAAGTTATACACCTATGTTTGACTTGGTCCATCATCTCCGCATCACGGGCTTGGCTTAATTCGAATGATCTACCGAAACAGCGCAGGGTATGTGGGTTTCGACTTCTTCGCTACCATGAATTGGGGCGAAGGCCATTTGCCATGCATGCACAGTCTTACGCAGCAAGCCAGGGAGTTCTCTGGCAAGTGCCCTGCAATTTTTCTGGATGCGAGTAAATTCAGCAGACTATAGTTTCGGAGGGCGGCCAAGACAGTTGTTTTGGATAGATGTAGGGTGTTTCTGAGTGGAGCTGCAGTTCTCAATTTAATGTTCGACTCGTGAAAATAGGCGGTGCTACGTGCTCCAGGGCCAGTGCGGGATCCACCAAGTTAGAGCCGCCTCAATGGTCTCCAATGAGAAAGCACAAATACGACGAGATGATGATGTGGAAGCTTCGCCGACCTTGAATGGGGCGTGGGGTCTGTGGTTGAGGATGTCCGCGCAGAAGGTTCTTACTATGTGGAGACGACCGCAAGATAGGCTCGCTAATGCCGGTTCCCCGTTAATAGCGGGTGGAGATATAACTACGGATGGGGTTGAGAAAAGCATATTGGGACAAGTAGAAGCAATGTTTTGGGTCGATACAGGGGTGAATGCAGATAGATCTTGGCGAGAGTACGGGCCACCTCGTGCCGAAGCCAGGGTGATTGAGTAACGAATGCTCCGAGGTGATGCATTTCGGGGGCCACAACGGTCAACGCACCCAGAACGACAATGTTTCCGCATCGCCAGGATCTTCTGCGGGGCTGGCACAGGGAAGTTCGAAGGTGCGTGGCATTCCCAAATGCCAAGCCACAGGGAAACAAGCCTCTTTACGTGCGCTCTCACGGCGCCACGCCGCGCGTCGTAAGCCTTACCGGCATTCCTTCAATGCAGGAACAAAACTCGAGGAAACACGTCCTGGGATGACCACTGCAGATTTCCTATTTCGTTGTCAGGCGTTAGTAGTCTCCGAAAATAGACTAAACGATGATTGCTGTTTGATGTTCGCCCTCGCAGCTGATCCACTAAATTGGATCCTAGAGTTTGTGTCAATATTGGACACGATGAAATGGTCCGAGACCGGCTGGATGACCCTATTGCAAGGGCTATCATGCGTCTCTAGACTCGTCAGCAGTTTTCAGTAGTGGTGTCCTTGGAAGGTGACGCTCCTCTCCTGTGCATTTCTCTGATAGACGCAACTGTCAAGTTGTCTAGGATTTTAGGGTGGCTAATTATGTATGTATATCAGAGGGTAGCACACCTACACCTCCACCTGATGACCACTCACCAAACGCAGGTATCTATATACACCAACCTTCATTCATTCATACTTCTTACTTCACATCATGATTTCTTTCATTCCTTTGGTCGCAGCTATCGCAGCCTGTGCTGTTCCAACCGCCTCGGCGTTCGACTTGAATCGTCGGGCGGACCAGAGCCCAACGAATTTCACTCTTTACGCATACGGGAAGAACATTACTGCTGGTTTGCAGCTGTTCTACGGTGATGGTAGGCGATTCCAAACCATTGTTGATCATAGCATACGTCTTGACTGATTGTGAAGGTTATGCGTACATCGGTCCTCGAGCTCCTTCTTTTGTGACGCAAGCTGTGAACATTACTCGTGAGCAGCCTGGACTCGTTTGGAGATGATTCTCAAAACTAACGAGTCAGTGACGAGCACGAGTTCGGATACAACGTTCGTTGCTAGTACCAACCAATCCACAAATTGGACGACGCAACCACAAATGTACATCGATACATCCACAGATTCACTCAACGCTGTCGGCTTCACCTTTGATAGTGATCAGCTAACAGATGGGGAAACCGTGGACGGCTTTGGCCTGTATGGTGGTTGGGCCTTCCACATGAGTGACGAAGAGAAGGTGGAGATGAAGTTCTATGCAACATCCACTAACGAAACCGATATCTATGAGGTTAAATGGAACGGGGCAAACACAAGTGCGACGGATGCTACGGCGATTGCTCTGAGAACGGTAGCTCCAGCCCCGGGGGCTTCGTCGACTTAGTATCAAAGCTTGTGACTCGATGTCAAGAGGTGATTGATCTACGCGTTTCAGATTGTTTCGTCTTCGGCTTCTTAGTTTCGAGTAATACTTTTGATGAACCGTAGTCAGAAATAGTTCGTTTGAAATTGAATCTAGCTTCGCATGTCAACTGGATTTCTCTTGATTTCGGGTGATCATGGAATATGAAGGTACGATAGACGGCGACCCTGCTCAACATCCACACCACCCAAGATATTTCGTATACCATAGACCCAGGCCATCCCTTTTAGGTGTAAGGTTTAAAGCAGATCTAATGGTTTATTTCTACCGAACGGAGGGCGCTTCCGCTTTCCCAAATCGAAAGCAAACCACATGTGCTTCCTTGGCCGTGCTGGAAAGGAAACGCATGTGTTGATGTCCAACTTGAACCGTTAGGATCCCTCAATCGTCCTTGCAGAGTAATGGAGTCAACAGGTCTGGCGGATGCTTCATTCCCGTGCCTGAACTGGGCGGCGGTGGAAGGTAAGGTATGAAACTTGGAGAGAACAGGGGGTGTGGACGTACGTACGATCTCCGGCAAGGAATAACATTCTACCGAAGCAAGCCGGGCATGGCCCAAGCTCTCGCGACTTTTGCATCAAGCTCAGGATGGAGCCTTGAGCAACTGAGGTTGCAACCAATGTGGATCAATATGCAGTAGATACTTCGTTCTCGACACTGGCGTGTCAGCTGCTATAAACACAACCGACTTTCGCCACGCATCCCACATTATTACTCCAGACCGCACCACTTCGTCAGAAGATCCTCCGACTAACTACACCATCTCGTAGGCAGTTCCTCTGAGCTGCGCTACCTCTGAGGAAGTACATCTACTCTTATAGAGCTAATCAAAACGATGGCACCTCCTCGCGAGCGCAATCCTGAACGTCTGGATGACCTCCGACTACGGTCTCGACAAGAATATCTCGCAAAGCGAGAAGCCGAGCAGCTTGCTCTTCTTCGAAAGCAGGTTGCTGAGGAGGCAGAAGAAGTGCGCGCCAACCCTGACTTGAGCCGAGCCGAGCTACAAGAGTTCGCAAGGAATCGAGAAACGCTCCGACTTGCAGAAGAACGACTTGCCATAGATGACCATCTAGAAGGATATCTTGTTCCAGATGCTGACTACAGCAACAAAGTCGAGATTCTCAATAGGCGGCACAAAGAAGAGAAGTATACCACGGAGCATGAAGAATGGGAAAACGAGCAGACGGCGCGAGCGAAAGCTCAAATAGCCCGGCCGGTGCGCGAGGATGACTACGAGTACGTTTTTGATGATAGCCAGGGCATAAACTTTATTGCAGATGCTGCAAGCCGACTCGATCCCGAGAAGCAGATGCTTCAACGAATGCTGGATGCTGCCGAAAAGAAAGCCCAGACAATAGACGAAACAAGAAAGTCTCTTCCGATGTATACATTCCGAGAGCAGATACTGGCAGCTGTAGCGGAACATCAAGTATTGATCGTGGTAGGAGAAACTGGTAGTGGTAAGACCACACAGTTACCTCAGTACCTTCATGAGGCCGGATATACAAAAGGTGGACTGAAAATTGGCTGCACGCAACCTCGCCGCGTTGCAGCGATGAGCGTAGCTGCTCGGGTAGCTGAGGAGATGGGTGTTAGGTTAGGGCAAGAAGTTGGCTACGCCATTCGTTTTGAGGACAAAACAAGCGAGAAGACCATCCTGAAGTACATGACTGATGGCATGCTTTTACGAGAATTCCTTACCGAACCGGATCTTGGAGGATATGCCGCGCTAATGATCGACGAGGCTCACGAAAGAACATTACACACAGATATTCTTTTTGGCTTGGTCAAAGATATTGCAAGGTTTAGACCAGACTTAAAGTTACTCATTTCCTCCGCCACTATGGACGCTCAGAAGTTCAGCAAATATTTTGATGATGCGCCGATCTTCAACATTCCGGGTCGTCGTTATCCAGTAGACATCCATTACACACCTCAGCCTGAAGCAAACTATCTCGCCGCTGCCGTCACCACCATCTTTCAGATCCATCTTTCTCAACCACAAGGCGACATTTTAGTCTTTCTGACCGGTCAAGACGAGATTGAGGCTGCGCAACAGAATCTAGAAGACACATCAAAAAAATTAGGCTCCAAGGCGCCGGAACTGATCATCTGTCCTATTTATGCAAATCTTCCAACAGACTTACAGGCAAAGATCTTTGAACCTACCCCTCCGAAAGCTAGAAAAGTTGTACTTGCGACTAACATAGCTGAAACATCTTTGACCATCGATGGCATTGTCTATGTCATCGACCCCGGGCTGGTGAAAGAGAACGTTTACAACGCAAAAACCGGCATGGAGTCTTTGGTAGTGACCCCTTGCTCACGTGCCTCAGCAAACCAGCGCGCAGGTCGTGCCGGACGTGTTGGCCCGGGCAAGTGCTTCAGGTTGTACACGAAATGGGCTTTCTACAACGAACTCGAAGAGAGCACCACTCCCGAAATCCAGAGAACGAACCTCAATTCAGTAGTTTTGATGCTCAAGTCTTTAGGCATCAACGATCTCATAAACTTCGACTTCATGGATGCTCCGCCAGCCGACACGCTCATCAAAGCACTGGAGCAACTATACGCTCTGGGTGCATTGAATGATAAGGGCGAGCTTACAAAGATTGGTCGGCAAATGGCAGAATTTCCAACCGACCCAATGCTCGCCAAGGCAATCCTAGCAGCCGACAAATACGGCTGCGTCGAAGAAGTTCTCTCCATTGTGGCCATGCTCAGCGAAGCATCAGCGCTCTTCTTCCGCCCCAAAGACAAGAAAATCCACGCGGATTCCGCGCGGGCAAGATTCACCAACAAAGAAGGAGGCGATCATATGACGTACTTGAACATCTGGAATCAATGGCTCGACGCAGACTACAGCATCATGTGGGCCAAAGAGAACTTCCTCCAGCAACGAAGCTTAACACGTGCCCGAGACGTACGCGACCAGCTAGCCAAACTCTGCGACCGTGTCGAAATCACAATATCAACGTGCGGAATCTCCGACCACATCGCGATCCGAAAAGCCATCACAGCCGGCTTCTTCCCCAACGCGGCGCGCCTTCAACGAGGCGGAGATTCCTACCGGACTGTAAGGAATGGGATGACGGTGTACTTGCATCCCAGTTCGGTGCTTATGGAAAGTAGACCCAAGTGGGTCATTTTCTATGAACTGGTGCTTACGAGTAAGGAGTATATGAGGAGTAACATGCCACTAGAACCGGAATGGCTGGTGGAAGTTGCACCGCACTATCATAAGCGTGCAGATCTGGATAAGTTGGGAATTGACAAGAAATTGCCCAAGGGACAGGGGAAACCCGGAGGTTGAAGTGTTGCAGATAACGCACGCCCATGAGGACATCAATGATGGGCTTGCGGCTGAACTCCTTAGTACAACCATACTACCAAGTGTCGGGACGAGGCATCCAGAGGAGGAATCAATCCATTTAACCCTAGCCTTCTATAACGCTATAGACTCGATGAGCTTGGGATATGTAGACTGGGAAAGGACTCAAACGCGAATCACATGAACGAAACCCGTAGCCAGCAGACCTCCCAGCCATCCACGACCCGCGCTTACGTCCAAATAAGCACTTGGAGCTATCTCTGCTCGGTGCTTAGTTTGCGAATGAGGGTCTTATTCGTAGGTAGCTCAGCATCGTAGTTCGTTGAATGCAATTACCTGTTAGCGTTCAGGCTCCTTCTAAAATTCATCGTATCAAGCCTTGTCGCTTAAGAGAATAAAGGATGTGTAACTACCCCAAGAGAGGGAGTGATGATGAAAAACCAAGTCTAAGTTAAAAGGAAGTACGAGAAAAAGAAGAAGACGCAACCGAGAAGACAAGCGGTGCTCCAAACATCCCCGTCAATCCATCCAGTTATCGAAGGATGCTCCATCATCACCGTCCTGTACCTCTCGCTCAACCTCTCGTCCCCTCACTAACCCCTCAATCCGCCTCTTGCTCATATAAACCACAAAACCACCTCTCTAGCGCGTCTGTGTCTCAAAACCCATCTAACAACTTTCCGTTTCGCGCTATCCCACCTATTCTGCTTCCCTCCTTTACTTCGTTCAACCCCCACCTTTCCACGCTCTCTTCGCCGTCGTAGAGGGCGTGAGGTAGAGGGGCGTCGGCGCGTCAAACGAGAGTGGAGTTTATGCCATCCGAATCGGAGATAAGGTTTTGTTTTCATATTTGTTGGGGGTGAGGGAGGGTTGATTTAGGCCCATGGAACGATGGCGCGGCCGACGATTGTACCGTGGCGGATGCGGTGGCGGTGGAGTTTTGGTGGGGATGGAAGTGCTTTCACTCCAGACGGCGTTTTCCCGTCGCGGACTGCTTCGTTGCTGGTTCCAGCGTTACTGGTATCAGGTACCGCTCCCTGAGGTTTACCTCCAATGCCAGGCTTCCCGCTCGAAGCTTTGAGAGCAGCGGTTTTCTCGGCTTGTCTCACTGCACCGTCGTCAGGTCTCGCCATTCCCTCGCCACTTCTTCTGGGTGCTCGTCTTTCCGCCATGCTTCGTCGTCGTAAGCTGAATGAAGAAGGACCCCGACTACTGCTGCTAGAGCCGTAAGAAGAGGAAGGAGTCGTGCCGGGGTAATTTAAGATTTTGCTCCACGCGGATTGAGCGTCCGAAAAGGTGGAGGCAATGTGGATGGTGCGGATTGTGCTGTTGGTTGTTACGAGGGAGGATTGGAGAAGGGAGGATGAGTAGGCCTTGATGGAATGTGAGGCTAGCTTTTGTAAATCACGGAGAGAATGCTTACGTGAATGCTTTGGGTTAGGGCTTCGATGGCTACATAGATTGGGGCGTTGAGCTCTTGGTGCCAGGAGCGGCCGAGGGCGATTAGGGCTGAGGAGAGGTTGGGGAGGGAGTCGAGGTACTGTTGTGTTCTGTCAGTATCTCGGAGTTCGAATTGAATCATTCTTGGCGGGGTAAAGTGTAGAAAATATACATCTTGATATGGTCCATCCAGCGGAACAGGCGTATTATTCACGAAAGCTGCCTGCAAAAGCGAGTCTGGTTAGTTTTTTGGGACCCCAGGCCCTCCGAAGGTGGATCTCACTGGATCGATGTCCAGATTGAACTTTGATCTCAATATCGATCCCGTTAGATTCGACAACAAGTCCGCTGTGCTCTGTCCATTCATTAGTATATATTGCCTCCATTGCCTATGGTATTAGTGAGAACACTTACAAACGTTCCTTTGATGGCAGAAAGAAGCCCGGTGCCCGGGGAAATTGCTACAGGCGTTGAGTTCGTGGCGTTCAAGGGTGCCCAGATCACGTTGGCTGCATCGGTTGCAATTGCCTTCAGGCCTGCGAAGTCGGAAACGCCGTCGGCGAGAATGGGGGTTGTAAGGGAGAGGAGAGGGCAGAGAAGGGTGAGGGTTTGGGTAATGGATGACAAGCCTGAAAGCATGGTTGAGGTAGGTTGTGGTTTAGGATTTTTGTTTGAATGAGATGTTCAGGTAGGTCTGTTTGGTGAGAGAGGATGGTAGAAGGGAAGTTTGTGAGGACGAGAGTGTAGAAAGGATGGGGGAAGCGTACAAGCATGTGTTGATGACATCGTGTGAGACTGAAGTGAGGAAGTTGCGATTCGACGTGGCGTAGGAAGGAGATCCTGTGATTGAGACCAAAGTAGAAAGTACCAAAGATAAAATGTCCCGACGGAGAGCTTCACTGGGCTGAATTGAATTGTTTCAGATCTCTAGTTTCATCATTTAAATGCGAAATTCGATTGTGGACTAAAATGTATGCAAACCTGTAAGACTAAAACTGTTGTGCTTTCAAAATCCCTAATTATATGTTGACGCTTCCGAACTGGGAAGTGCTACGCTTTGTTATAGTTTGCTGTCGCATCCTGAACACCCTCTGCCTCGCGTTGGTATATCTCTTCCACTAGTTTATGCCTGACGATAGCATGAGACCAATCCTGATACTCTGACGTTTTGCCATCCGCGAATGCCTCATATAGTCGACCAATATTTCGGGAGTAGAGTGATGCGCTACTCAGGCTATCCTTCTCAACCTCGACCTTAGTCGTTTCGCCGGTCGCATGGTCAAAAAGTCGGATTTCCGTGTCATCATCAGCAATCTGGAGATACGAGTTCGCTCCAGTAACTGAAACTTCCCCAGTCTCGCCGTAGATGCGCCAGAGAGCGCCTTCAGAGCCTACAAAGGCTGGCCCTCCTCGTAAATGGTACGAAAATAAAGCACCGGACGTGAGGTGGCCTTGAAGCATGACCTGGTCATGGGAAGTGCGGGCTACTGTCTTAACATACTTGCCAGAGTGGTCTACTAAATCCACTTTGGGTCGCGTGACTTCCACGATGGAGCTGAAGGATTTCACGTCACCGAGAGCGTGAGTGATCGCCTCTAAAGAGTGTATCGCATAAATGGTCAGCAGGTTGCCACCAATCGAGCGGTCTTGACTGTAAGCCAGGAATTCTTGCTCTTTTCCACCAAAGAATGTAGGAGTCCCGTGGAAGGTAGCGCTGAGGACCTTTCCAATCTTTCCACTCTCCACAATCTCCTTGACTTTGAGTACCATGGGGGATTGGCAAGCTTGCAAGCCAACCACGGTGCGCACACCCTTGCTCTTGGCTAAAGCCTCCATCTCCTGCGCTTGAGCAACATCCTTCGCTAAGGGCCATTCGCAGAACACGTCCTTGCCAGCCTGTAGGGAGGGCATGATGGTCTCATAATGCTTGTCGACACGGACAGAGCATACAACGAGATCTACGTTTGGGTCCTTGGCTAGGTCCTCGGGAGATGCATACGCCTTGGTCGTCGGTGGTAGACCAAAGGCTTTAATGGCCGTCTGGGCGCTCTCCACGCTTGAGTTGCAGAGAGCAACGATGGTGTATTTGGAAGTGTCTTTCAGGTAGGGCAAATGGGCCCAAACACCCCAGCTTTGACCAGCATTGTTGAGACCGATGAAGCCGATACGAATGGGTGCCATTTTTGTGAGATGTCCAATGGAAAGAATTTAGCTGAACGCAGAACGTCTTGGACCAGCTTCTGGAGAGGAAGTAATGGATGGATGATTTGAATGAGAGAATACAAGGACATTCGAGGTGAATTTATACCATTTTCCATGAGAAGACAATGTCCCCTTTGCTGCTTTGTCAGTTGCGGGAAGGTTGCGGAGTGCATTGCGGAGAAGGATTTGACGTCCGCAATGCTGAGAAATGCCTTTCACGGACCAGTTTCCTCGGCATTCAACGATTAAATAGTACAATGTAGCTGCAGCGAAAGCTCAAGAGACAGGTTTGATGCTGTGCGCATTAGTAAGATGGTTGATGGAGTTGAGGTAGGAACTTCTTGGAACCGCCAGTGCCATCCCGTCGCTTCTAAGGTTGGAATGAGGCCGAAGCAAGTGCTTCAATCTTGGTGCTTCTCATTTTGATCGACGTAACAGAACACACAACAGTATCTACATGAATGTGGTGAGGTGAATGGATGGCGTTGAAGGTGGAGTGAAAAGATGGTCTTGATCAGCACCCACGTGGATGGATGGCTGGCTTCTGTTGGCTGCTCGTTCCAAGTCAGTTTTTGCTGGGCGTTGCTTGACTACTGCTGCGGAAGTTTCACATGGTTAGCACGAAAGAGCTCCATCATTCAGCATTCATTTTTCTGCAGGCGGGGAAGCTCCCAACTCTTCACCCATCCTCAATCGCAAACTCTGCATTCCTTCAATTGTATCTGTATTGTTCTCTGCCTCCAATTGGCTTTCGATTGAAGCCACGCCCGGCATGAGGTGAGTAAAGCCAATGAATCTGCCCAAGCCACCCTGGCCAGTGCCCCTCCCCGATCGTCAATCGTCAGTCGTCAAGCTCCACGACCCTGCTGCTAACGCGCTCCTCATTCGTTCAGATTCGGCCAGCAACTCAAATCCTCTCTGATCAAGGACTGGTTATTCTACTACATTTCCTACGACGACCTTAAGGATTCGCTCAAAACACCCAGGCCATGGGACGAAAAGGCAGAGCAAGACTTCGTTGGCAAGCTGGAGCGTGAGCTGGACAAGGTCTATAGCTTCCAGAAAGTGAAGAGCGGCGAGATCATCCGCAGAATAGCTGCTTCAGAGCACGAGGTCAATGAGGTCGTCTCCAAAGTAGATCAGAACCGTCCCGCCGACGATGGGGATACCCCGTCAGAGGAAGACTTCTTGCTTCTCGAGGAGGACTTGAGCGATATTATTGCCGATGTGCACGACCTGGCCAAATTCACCCAGTTGAACTACACCGGCTTCCAAAAGATTATAAAGAAGCATGATGTGAGTGGAAACTATGAGTCTGCTTCAATTCTCACAGACTGATCTTTCCATAGAAACAAACACGATGGGTCCTGAAGCCAGTTTTTGCTGCCCGCTTACGGCGGAAACCATTCTTCCAAGACAACTACGATAACTTCATCGTGAAACTTTCCAGACTCTATGACACCGTGCGAACTCGGGGAAACCCCATCAAGGGCGACTCGGCTGCCGGAGGGAAACAGCAGAACTTTGTCCGCCAGACCACCAAATACTGGGTACATCCTGACAACATCACCGAACTGAAACTCATCGTCCTCAAACATCTTCCGGTCCTCGTCTTTAATCCGAACAAAGAATTTGCCATGGATGATTCTGCCATCACCTCCATCTATTACGATAACACGGAAACTTGGGAGCTATATCAAGGGCGTCTTAAGAAGACCGAAGGAGCCGAGGCCATCCGACTCCGTTGGTATGGCGGCATGTCCAGCGACACCATATTCGTGGAACGGAAAACACATCGTGAGGACTGGACTGGCGAAGAATCAGTCAAGGCCCGCTTCAAGTTGAAAGAAAAGAATGTGAATGCATATCTCCGCGGCGAGCTTATCCCTGAAAAGATTTTCGAGAAGGAGCGGAAGGACGGCAAAAGGTCCGAGAAGGATATTGCATCCGATGAACAACTGGCCAGAGAAATACAGTACAGAGTACTAACTCGGCATCTCGTTCCAGTGACAAGGTCATTTTATCATAGGACAGCATTCCAGCTACCCGGAGATGCCCGAGTCCGAATCTCGTTGGATACAGAATTGACGATGGTACGCGAGGATAACTTAGATGGCAGACAACGAGCGGGCAAGAATTGGCGGCGGATGGATATAGGGGTTGACTGGCCATTCTCGAAACTTCTTGCTGAGGATGTAGAACGCTTCCCTTACGCTGTGCTTGAAGTAAAGCTTCAAACACAAGCAGGACAAGATCCACCGGAGTGGATACGAGAACTCACGTCCAGTCACCTTGTCGAGGCCGTGCCGAAGTTCAGTAAATATATCCATGGAACAGCGACCCTCAATCCGGACCGAATCAAACTTTTGCCATACTGGGCTCCGCAAATGGACGTGGACATTCGAAAACCTGTCAGTCACAAATTTGGCATTGAGAGACCAGGCGGATCTCGAGATTTTTCAACTTCAGCAGAACAGGACGACGATAGTGACGACGAGTTCATAGCTGGTGGACTCCCTTCCATTGACCAAAACGGAGAGGACAATGAAGACATGCGCCGTCTACGAGTCGCTCGTGATGCGATGGAGCAACACGATTTAGACCAGCGCCGCGACTATGGAGCGATTGGCAACAACGAAGGACCGAACGCCCTAGATATTGAAGAGCGCATTGCTGCACAACCTCTACGCCAAGACGACTACCCTTTGTATGAGTCTGACGATGAAGATGCGGAAGAGGAAAACTTGGAAGAAGCACGACGTGTTGGTGGCTGGCATTACCACTCGACTCTGGTTCAACACAAATTGAGACAAGCAGGCAAAAAAGCTTTGCAAATCGGCTGGGCAGTAATACCTCGACCTCGACCCACACAGGTGGCTGGAAATGGCTCTACTTTGGGTGTACCTAGCTGGAAGCAGCCCGGCGAGGTCAAGAGATTCAAAGCACCGAAAGGAAAACGTAAGTCTAAATCTCGTACTCCAAGATCAAAATATTTGAGCGGGGTCCTGGCCACTTTGATACCATTTGGCGTCTTCGTCAATCTGAGGTCAAATCAACTATGCATGTTGGACGTATCCGAGGTCGGTTTCGATCCAGCCCGTCGGAGATTCGCCACTTCTGGTCGGAGAAGGAGCTCAGAGAGTATCCTTCCGACTCTAGAATGGACTCTGAGTATCTTCGGATTTGCGGCAGTCGATACTTCACCTCTCTCCCCTTCAGTCATGCTACTTTATCCCCTAGCGAATCCTACATACTCCTTTTTGCTCTTACCTTCTCCCTGCCAAAAACAAAGCTAACGGTCACCCTCAATCAGGAATCCACGTCCCCGTGCGCGTCGAGCCAAAAGTCCAACTCGCAACCGAACGCACCTTCCTCTCCTGGCTCGAATTCAGCATCATCCTCGGCTCCATTGCCGCGACCCTCCTCAACTTCGGCGACAATCTATCCATCGCCGCTGCATGGGCTTTCACTATCGTGGCTTGTGTAGCCCTGTTTTACTCTATGGGTCTTTATGTCTGGAGAGTGAAAATGATTAGGAGGAGGAGGGCCGTTGTGTATCATGATAGATGGGGTCCGAGTGTGCTTTGTGTGGGCTTGTTTGCTGCGGTTGCGGTGAGCTTTGGGGTTAGGTGGGGTGGAGGTGGTTGGGATGGGGGGTTGAAGGGGTGAGGTGGGAGATTGGTCGATGACGGGTTGGGTAGGATGTCAAGATTGAGTGCATGTTTGCACAGAGAAAAAAAGGCATGCGTAGGTAGTTTAATAAAGGATTGCGTTGGGGATGTAAATATCCGGATGGAGATAGTGTACTATGATTTGTACAGGGGTATCGCATGGGATTGGACTGGACACAGTGTATCATCATCAATATACTTGCTTCAAAGGGTCAGAAATGAGATTGCATTGATATCTGCAAGAGAGAGAAAATTGTTCTACAGAGTCCTGAACATAGCAAGAACACCCAAAGATCCTTATACACAACCTATAACACGATTTTAACTTTCCCCGTCTCCTCTCTGTCTTCTCCCTCTCCTTCTCACGCAACCTTTTTCTTCCCTATACTCATATCCAAACTCCCCACCACCCACACAGCGAAGAAAACCCCGAAAACGCCCAAAGTAATGACGATGGGTTTCCGGAACCCAGCCGTCCAGGGATAGTCGTATGTGACGATGAGATCGCGATCGCGCCACTCGTCGACGAGATTGATGGCCGTGAGCTTGAGGGTTGTGCGGCCGAGGGTGTCCATGAAGGTTTTGTGGGAGGTGGTGGAGGAGGCGGTTAGGGGGACTGAAGTTGAGAATTTGACGTTTCTGTAACGAAATCGATGATTAGTCTAATGCGCATCACATCTCCAAAAAGAGTAGATCATGCTATGGTGTGTGAGAAGGGGACTTACGTTGCACCCTCTGGTAGAATGACTCTCACTTCAACTCTCGCGTATTCTAGACCTTCGGGCATGCGGGGACCTTCTAGAAAGGGGACTTTCAAAACGTAGGAATCGCCGGTTTTCAGTTTCCGCAAGTAGTTCTTCAAATCGGCATCCCACCCGATCCTGAAATTATATTTCCACCCGCCGAACACGGGATAGCGGGGTTTCAGCTCGAGATGGGCTTCGCGCGCCGAGCTGCGGAATCGAGACGTCGAGACGTTGCCGATGTCGTCTGTGAAGTAGGGGTTCAGAGCGCCAACGTGGAGGGGTACGGGAAGGGCTTTAAGGGCTGAGGTGGGTGGGCTTGCGTATTGGTTCATTTGCCAGTCTTTGCGTGAGAAGTGATTTGAGAGGGAGGCGGCGCGGTTCTTGAGCCAGTATCGCTCTTCGGTGGCTAGATTGCCGCCCCAGTGCGAGATTTCGATATCGCGCTCGAGGAGCGTGGCGTGCATTAGAGGTTTGGTGAATTCGTAACGTGCGCTGACCAGCTCCTCTGCGCCTGCTGGGATGTTGTTGAAGGGTCCGTATGTGAAGGTTGACCCTTGTTTCTGCGGGTCCTCCTTTCCTTCTGCATTTAGTTCTTTGGGGAGGGTGGTGTAGTCGGGTACGTCTGTGGACGGGAATTTGATTTTGGTCTTCTGCTTCTCTGTGAGGTAGGCTGAAGGTGTGTATGCACTGAAGGTGTATTGCACGTAGGTGCGCTTGTCTGTTTGTTTGATCTCGGCGGGAACGGGCTTGAGGGCGCTGAGGATAGAGTAGGTGATGCTGAGGGTCTGTTGGGTGGAAGGGGCAAGGGGAGTTGGGAGGTGGATGAGGTAGTATTCGGTGGAACTATGAATCAATCAGTCTCGATTAGGGAGTAAGTTCAAGACGTGGAGTGTCCTACCTGTAAGAATCATATTCCACGACCTCGACCTTGAAAGCTCCTTTCTCAGGTGCTTTCTTGTCTTTTACTTCAAATCCTCCTACTCGTGATATCAAACTAGACTCGAAGGGAAGGTAGTATTCGGATTGTGGTTTCGAATCAATGTTCTCAATTATGACATTGATAGTTTCCCGAGGGTACTCCTTATCTAGATTTGTCGTCCGTATCAAATTGGCATTCTTGAAGACTTGTGGTGGTTTAAACGTGCTCGGGAGCACTTGTCTCGAGATTAGAGGTTGCGAATGGTTTAATTCGGCGGTGCAGAAGCTCGAGAGAGCTGTCAGGCAGCTCAGAGCGAGGCTAATTGACCTCATCTTGGGTGAAGAATGAAGTGCCCAAGCATAGAGGAATCGGTCCTGCTGGGAAGAGGTCGTGGTGTGGAAATTCGTGAAGGTTTACTTCGGGACTTTGATATCCTTGTGAGGGCTGATGCGTCGTGTTCACTTCGTTCCGCCCCGCTCGAGCCATGCCAAGACCTCCGCTCCGCTTTCTATGTACGCCCCCAGATCAACATTCAAGCGTCTCACTTTGTCTGACTCCATATAACTGCCACAATGCTGCCCTAATCTGCAGAACAATACTTCCAAGTATGGCTTCATTTTTCAGAGCCATTAGAGGGGCCCGGCCGCAATCCCGAAGCTTATCTGCTCAAAGACGATGCGTTAGCACGAATAGTAGCTTCCTCAGAATCTCGGAAGAAGTGCGGGAAGCTCTTCATTCTAAGAAGCCCGTGGTCGCTTTAGAGACCACTATATACACGCATGGTATGTCACAGTTTTTGATGGAACAATGTCTTCTAACTAAATCATTACAGGCTTCCCGTATCCTAATAACGTAGCCCTTGCCTCGCATCTTGAGAGCGTAGTTCGAACCAATGGCGGAGTCCCCGCAACGATAGGGATACTAGAAGGCGTTGCACGCGTTGGTATGAGTGCTGAGGAAATAATCCAGCTCACATCTACCGCCGGCCATGAGAACACATTGAAACTCTCCAGGCGAGACTTAGGGTTTGTCTGTGGGTTGGTAATAACTCCCGATGGAACAAAGCTTATTTTGAATTTAAATGGGACTGACTGAGCTGCTTGTAGAGGTTAGCGGGTAAGAATTATAATGGCGGGACTACAATTGCGGCAACTATGCTCCTCTCTCACCTGGCAGGTATCAAAGTATTTGGCACTGGTGGTCTTGGTGGTGTACATCAGGGTGCAGAATCTAGCATGGACATCTCTGCCGATTTGACCGAGTTAGGACGTACTCCAGTCACTGTCATTAGCAGTGGATGCAAGAGCTTCTTGGACATTCCTCGTACTCTTGAATACTTGGAGACTGAGGGGGTAGGAGTCGGAACCTTTGCGGATGGCAGAAACGGATCTGTTGACTTCCCGGCCTTTTGGTCAAGAGAAAGTGGTATCAGGAGTTCAATGGTCATTGAAAATGAAATTGAAGCTGCCGCTATTATTCGTATGTCCTCTTATTTCTTCGCCATGGTTGGAGTTTTCACGCCCCTTGGAGCGCTAGTCTACCATGAGATACTCGCTCACGATCTTATTCCCAGATGCGCAACACTCGTTGAACATATCTTCCGGGTTACACTTCGCAAACCCTTGTCCAGCTGAGGCGGCTATTCCAAGAGCCGAAATGGATGCGATAATCGAAGAAGCTATCAAGCAAGCCGATGCCTCCGGCGCAACAGGAAATAACAATACACCTTTCATACTGAACAAAATCAAGGAATTGAGTGGTGGCAAAAGCATACCTGCGAACAGGGCCCTGATTGAATCAAATGTCAGACGGGCTGCGATTGTGGCTAGAGAGCTTGCTATTCTGGAATCGAAACAGGATCAAGCCTCCGGGTAGGCAACGTACCTTTGTAGATATCTAGATATGGGTGCTGATTATGGGTATGTAGTCAAATTTCCTCATACTTCACCCCACCCCTCCAACCTCAATCATCTTCCTCGCCTATCGAAAAGGCGTTTGCAGTGCTCTCTACGGATGGTAGAGAATCACATAGTCAAAGCCCAACCGAATCCCCGCCCGAGATTGTTGTCGCAGGTGCATTGGCTGTGGACTTTTCCTGTGATTATGCTCCATTGCCCAGCACAGCAGCCGAAAAGGCGACAGAACCTCAGTTCCATACGTCGAATCCGTCCGTCATAAGCCAATCTTTGGGTGGCGTGGCGCATAATATTGCAAAAGCAGCACACTTCGTAGGAGCCTCGGTTCGCCTCTGCAGTGCCATTGGGGATGACCTGAGCGGACGAGCAGCTCTATCTCAATTACAATCCGAGGGTATGAGGACTGATTGCATCAAGATCCTTCCTCAACCTCACAGGACAGCACAATATGTTGCAGTCAACGACGCTCACAAGAATCTGACGCTCGCTATGGCCGACATGAGCATTCTGGAACACAGCTCCCCATCAGATATAGCAGACATGTGGCTCCCTTCATTGTCCCAAATGAATCCAAAATGTCTCATCGCGGATGCCAACTGGTCATCGACTACACTCAATGCTTGGCTCCGGCATGGTAAATCCATCGGCGCCCTCACAGCCTTCGAGCCGGTCTCTACAGCAAAAGCTACACGACTATTCTCCCGCCCCTCTACATCCGAACCCACGCCCATCTTCCCTCATCACCTAGTCGATCTGGCAACTCCTAATACCCATGAACTCACCGCACTTCACAATACCGCCTCGCACCTAGATCTCTTCTCACTCCCATCCTGGTGGCGCGTCATTGACGCCCTCGGTATCCCCTCCTCCGGTCTCCGCGTCGCCCTCTCCATAACCACATCTCCAGAGCTTGTAGACCAAGGCATACCGCAACAAAGCATACAACTTCTCCCCTTCATTCCCCTCATCTTAACCAAGTTAGGTCCAAAAGGCGTCCTCCTTACCGAATTACTAAAAGCCGGCGATCCGAGACTTTCTTCTGCAGAAGCTGCACCATATGTGCTTTCCCGATGCGCAAATGATGACGACGAAGTTGGGGGACTGTATGTGCGTCTATTCCCGCCAGAACAGGTTCTGGGTCCGGGCGAGGTCGTCAGTGTGAATGGGGTTGGGGATACGTTTCTTGGGACTTTGGCTGCTGGATTAGTTAAGGGGAAAAGAGTTGAGGAGGTTGTGCCGTTGGCGCAGCGGGCGGCGGGGATGAGTTTGAGGAGTATGGAGGCTGTTAGTCCGGGGTTGAAGGCTTTGCGGAGAGAGATCGAGTCTCAGTGAGTCGTGGTCAGTAGAACGTATTTCCCAAATCAGGGTTTTTTGTACGAAAGCTTTGTTGAAAGCTGGTACTCGCGCTTACCCGCTATACTGAGCTTTTCACAATGCGTTGTACGCAGCGACCGTAAGAGACCATGTTCAAATCGTGTTTCTACATGGAACAGTGCTCATGCAAGCCAGCTTACATCAAAGCGTCTATGCAGGCTATTGAGTCAAACTCCAAAGTACTCCTGTTCTATTACACACCTGTAATGATACTCATGATTCGAGACAACAAAAGTGTTCACCAGCATCCGCTATGCGGCTCTTCGGTCCAAATCGATGTTTTCGTTCCAACACTCCGCGAGGCTGACACAGAATTTACAGCCCCCATTCCTAGCCGCCCACGCACCAATCCTTACAATACGAACCCAGCGGTTCAAGAAACCAAACACACGACTAGTTCTTGCGGCATGGGAATTTTATTGAAACTGTATTGGAAACATTTTTGAATCTCGCTTTTTAACGATATATACTAAGGAATCCTTGCGCTTCGAACGGAAATCCGTATATATCAAGTGGGTCTGTCTTTTTCCCTGGCATTATTTCGCCTAGCAATTGAATTGATTGACAATGGAACAGTCTTATTACAACACCGATCGCAAGCAATTCTACGTCCACGTCTATAACCGATTCTCCAGCGTAACCGGTAAGTAATCCTCTTCGCATTACCAGTACCTTTTCCATACGCTATCGACGATCGACGATCGATGCTCACTGCATTCACAGGCGCTCTTTTCTTCGATAATGGACAAAGTACCTTCGGCACCGGGGTCGAGGGGACCAAGTATACGGATTTCTTCTATAACCCCGCTGGAGACAACTTTTGGTGTTTGGTGTATTCTACCTCAAGTATGTATAAGATGGATCGTTTTATTTTAGTATATGCTTGCTGATGCTTTCATGAGTTAGACGTCGAAGAAGTGAGGACGATAGGATCGGGTGGTTTGAGGAATGATGGAGCGCATTTTGTTCATGCGGATTGGACTACGTCGACCGACCCGGATCAATTCTACCTAGATAGAATAGGACATGATGGTATGCAAACCGACTATCTTAGATATTTGATGTTGGGATTGAGTTTTGGGTTGCGGCGATGTTTCTTTGACTGACGATCGATGTAGGCAGGACCCAGCGGTTTTGGATACATCGTAATGATTGGCCTCAACCGCAACAGGATGCCCAATACTACTCGAGCTCTGATGATTGCTGCTGTTGCGTGGTTATGTGATCCTATATTGCATGCCTCTCGACGACGTAGCAATGCCCATCATCAAAAGTCCTCGTTCCCGCAAATGAAGAGCGCATTGAAGTTGAACAACGGACAGCAAATACTCTGCGCCGAGTCCTACCCAGATTCGATACAGTCGTGAAGACCTGACGCCATTAGTTGGGATCGACCTCGGAATGGTTCTTCGGCTAAGATCAGACCGGCACGCCACGAAACGACTCGCAGACATCTGTTCTTGGGAACCAGCTATGGCGGTTATTTGCTGTTCTTAGAAGTAATGATTATGATTGCCTGAGATGTTGGTTCCACACCTCCAGCCACTATGCAAGGTTCGATTGTGAAAAGGAGGGAGGAGAACTGAGAGATTGTATACAAAAGAAACCTGGACATCAGGTGTATGATGTACGAAAAGCAAGTTATAGGAAATTTTTGAACTTTGTTAGTAGTGATAATCAATTCATGATACATGCGATATGAAATTCGCTCAATCCGGCGTCTAATAACATCCAACAGGCAAAGATCGCAAGCTGACGAAGACTTCTATAAGTATAGCCTGGCGCAGGCGCAGTATGCCATTCCAGTACCCTGAACAACCATAGCGATCCATCTTGCATTGATATAAATAGTCACCTCCTTTTTCCTTGTAAAGGATTCAGGTATGCTGATACAAACACCAAGGTCGCTGTCTCCGAGCTAGTCATGAGAAGAAATGGCAGTGCAAGGGATATACAGCCTCTTGAATTTAGGTGGCATAACTAACCAATGAAGCTGCTGGAGCCGTTGAAAGTGTATGCAGCTGAGGTTTGGCAGATTTGGGTTGAAAGCGCCTATTAGTCAGCGAGGTCAAGAGGACGCAAGAAAAGGTCAACGACCATTTCTGGGTCCCATCGGTGCTCAAGCCACAAATCTTAGTCACGTGTCTTGGCGGGAACGCCAACTTCCTCACACCTCTATAGCTTAGACATTAGCCACAATCCCCTCTTCCATAACCATTCCTTTGAGAAGGCAAGGTGAGCACGCATCAAACCCAAAACACTGAAGCCAGCCAGAGCTTTGAAAACTCGATATTTCTCTTGCATTCGATACATAATCGAACAAATCTTTCCCATCCCTACACAACAACAGTTCCAGTCCAACCCATCCCACGCCCTCTTAGGGACTTACACAACCCATCTCCTACATACACCCACTGTACACAGCCCGCAGCCGTCTAAAGAAAGTAGTGTGTATAAAACCGCGCGGACAAAAAATACCTTGTGTAAAGATCCCCTTCCGAAACGCACGTGTGCTATGCCAAAATGGAAAAGAGAAGAAGAAACACCGGGGAAGGGGATATCATCCTTCGAAGCATAGAGCGAAAGCATGAACACGAAAAGAAAAAGGAGGTTACGGGAGGCGAAGAAAAACGCCTTCATGTACACCGTTTGCAAAAGTAGCGGGAGATAGATTTCTGGAGGTCAAGGAAAAGATCGTTAGGAGGTTACAGACACCGGGCGCTGTATTCCATCTGTAGCCGTCAAGTATACCCCCTTTTTTGCAAAGGGTTCCTTTGTACAAATGCCCAAGAACGGCCGTACGTTTCTAAACAATAAAAAACCTGGGAAAGTCCGCCGACGACGACTTCGATCGCATCGTTGAAACGGATATACATCTCGTCACTAGTCCAAAAGACATAAATGTTCCATCTCTTACGTTACTGATTTCCGCTCTTTTCGTTCTTTCCGTTCCTATATCCAGCTTTTAGTACGGAAAACGTCATCAAAGCTAGGGAATGGTGTCCTATCACACCAGCACCCATTCGCTTCCTCTCTTAATGAACTTATCCAGCATCATAGTGAGGTCCGAAAGAACGAAGCGGCAGATGTAGAAACCGAAGAATTCAGCGGCGTGCCTGGCGCTGAGTTCTAGTCCGACGTGCGTGGGAGATGAGTGTTTGAGGCCTGGATCCTCGACTTGGCGGGCGATTTGGTCTGTGTGTAGAGAGTAAGCAGGTGATCATGGGTATCATTAGTATCAAGCAGGCAGCTTACCTAATATTTGAACCGCGTCGAACAGTCTCGCCAAGCTTTCCATGTAGCTCGAGTTAGGACCCTCGAATACCACATTGTAGACATCTCTCTTTGCAAATCGGATGTTTGGCAGGCTAGTCATCGGTAGTGTCGACATGGTCAATGTATCCTTTGACACCTCGCTTGCGGATCCTTTACCTCCGGCCATACTGCTGAGTCCTATTGCTGAATTCTTCGAGCGGAGTTTCCGCCATGATGTAAGGTACGATTTGCCCTGCGAAACAGCGCCCTTAGGAGCATGATCTTGTGATCCGTGAGAACCTTTCTCGTTCGACCCATCGCCATTAGTCGTACCATTCCCCACCGTGTACGCGTCTTTGAAAAGCGACGAGACGCCGTGAACACCGACTTCATTGCCTAGCTTCTTTGAAAGTTGAGTTTGGACTCGGTCTAACTCGACTTCTAGCGCTTGCATTTCATCTAGTACAGCGTCGGCGTCAAGCGTGTCTACACCACCAAGCTTCTGCAACGCTGCGGTGAGATAGTCGCAATTGGCAATTTTATCATCGACGTTCTTAAGCTTGACACCTTTCACACGCCACACGTCGCGAGGGACAAATAGTTTGGTCGAGAGGTAACCACCTCGAGGGTGCGCAATCGTTTGGTAGAAACATCTCATGAGCCAGAAAGGTCGGAGAAGATAAGAGTCCGGGCAGGGTTCAAGGGGTATAGGAGCGTTTATGGCAAGAGCATTTGGAGATCCCGGGCTATATGGCGAGTGGATATCACTTTCGAATAGATGCATGCCTCCTGTTGGTAAGCCATCAACATTGAACGTCGGTACACTTGGAGTGGGAACAGTCTGCGCAGCATTGCTTTGTTTTCGAGCTGTGAACGAGAAGGTCGTGCTAAGAGGTGTGCCAAGAGACCCATCTGATCCATCGGGACTGGACATAGATAACGTTCGCTGTTTCAAGCTCAGTGACGATTTGTTCTTTCTTATCCCTGCTCCAGGGGGTTTCCCAGGCTGCTTGGGTGATGATGGCACAAGAGTGCTGTCATTAGAAATCGCTTGACTTAGAGCAGGCGTGGCAGGTGAGATCGTGAAAGTAGTATCGACAGGGCTCGGTATAGGGAGTTGTGGTGAAGGTGCAGTGAGGCCGAAGGGTTGTTGAGCTTGTGAAGCTGGTAGACCAGGCATCTTGAACGCTGGCTCTAGAATCGTAGAAGCACCATTGAGGGTAGCACTAGCCGACTTGGGGATGGGTGGCAAATCGGGTATAGAATCCTTGTCCGTGGAATAGGAGGGCTTCTCGGTCTGCGGAGGGGGTGGTACAGGGGGTAGTGATGTTTCGATTTTGAGAGTCTTGGCGTTCTGTCCGGATAACCTCCTGCTCCGGACTCCAGGGCCTTGGTTCAGGGAAATGCTGGGCGGTCTTGGCAACGAATTGGAAATGTTGACAGATTGTGAAGCTTTTGGCGTGTCAGATATTGCCGGTAAGGCCCCGGTGGGTGGGGGCACTGGTGGTGGGGAATGAGCTGGAGGCTTTTGCGACAATCTCGGAGGATATACAACTTCCGCGACCGTTGATAATGAAGTACCCCCTGTAGTTCGGTGGGAGGATACTGAGCTATTGTACGTGCTGCCGGAGAAGCCGCTTGAGTCAGACTGTCGTGGCAGGGCCGACTTCGTTTGGAGGTCAAAATCGAATCCATCCAGCATATATTCTCTTGTCATTTCATCCAAGAGACGTTCCTCCTCTTCCGCATCGTCCTGGAAATTGAATTCCGCACTTGCTCTCACATGCGGCAATGTCTCGTTCCGAAGTTTATCCCTATATCGATACTTCGCCGCAGAAATAGCTTCTTCTCGTTCGGCCTCGCGAACAGCCTCTTTCGCTAATTCAACATTTCGAAGTCTATGAGCAATTATGTCGTCTTCTGGCGACATATCTTCATCCTCATAGGGCTCCAATCCGTCGTCGTATGCAGCTTCGACTGCAGCATCCAAAGCAGCATCAAACTCTGCTTCCGTAGCTCCACTCCCCCTACGAATATGCTTCCGTCTAAGTCCGCGTAGGGAGAGTGAATGTACTGAAGAAGAACATGAGGATCCGCCAGACTCGTCAATCGTATCTAGCCAGGATATGGATTCGTTACTGTTTCCTCTGGCATGTTTCACCATCGACGGCGGTTTAGGCTGTAAAATGCTGGGAGGCACGATGGGTTCATCCGGTTGAGTCCGCTTTTCCTGAAAGTTAGGTGAGATCGGTCTCCTAGGAGATAGAGGTGGTGGCATATAACTTCTGTCCATAGGTGATTCCAATCCAGAATGCTCTAAATTCGGTATTGCTTGTCCTAACCTCCCTGGCGGAGGTTGCAAAAGGAAAGTCGACGAATTCGGCATTGACCGCTCTACATCTCGGATTGCCGTTGCTAAGACTGATTCTCTTGCTCCACCAGATTGCCCTAGCCGTAAAGGCAGAGACCTCTGTGGTGGCTCTGGCTCTGCATTTATAGATCGGTCATTTACTATTCTAGTCATAGTGGCCGTTTGAATTATTGCAGGTTCGTCGTCATCCCTGGGCAAAGCTAATAATATCGACTGTGTCTCATCCAAAGATTCGTTGCTCATAGGCCGTGCAGGTAAAGTCTTGCCAGCGGCTGATTGGTACCCGGGGTCCAGTCGTCGGAGTTCTTCGATTCGGGTCGTGTAAGTTACTCGCTACAAGAGAATGATCATTAGAAAAGCACATGCAGACTGCTATACTAGAGTCACGTACAATTGCATCCAACTTCCGTCTGTCTTCCTCGCCTGAACTCCGTATCATCACCTGCTGTAAAAGTTTGCACGCATCGCTGTACGCCTCCGTGGCGCCTTCGAAATTTTGCGCATTGTCTAGCAAGACTGCAGTGTTGGCCTTCTGCAGAGCCCTGGAAAGCATTGTTTTCTTGTCTTTCTCCCTCCGCTCGCGATTGCGCGGAGGGGATCTTGTGCCTCCTTCGTCGAATCTACTACCACTGGAATCACTCTGACCTCTCGACCTATTATCGAAATCGTTGTCCTTTGATCCACCTCTTCTTTCGCGGTTGGCAAATTGCGTTGGTTTCTGAGCTGTATCCCTTGTATTAGCAGTAGAAGGTTGACTTGATGTGGAAGGGCGAGAACTACTATTGCTGGCCTTGTTTCTTGCTTCGGACTCCAGCAAGCTGATTGGAGGAGAGCCAAGGGGTGACTTTCCCGATTTGCCGCGGGAAGATGGGCGCTGAGAATTTGCTGTGCCACTGCGGGGTTTAGAATTGAAGTAATCGGTCGAATTATTAGTTGTATATGTACTGGGAGTAAAAATGGCGGCCGTGTCGGGGGTGTTGGTGGCAGAGCTGTTCTGGGAGCTTGGGTCGTATACGGTAGCGGGCAGAAAAGGTAATGATGGTATTTGCGGAAGAGCCGTCACTGGAGATGAGATATTGTAGGCAGGGGAGCGCGGTCCAGCACGTCGATGTGGACTTGAAGTCGGCGAGCGTTTTGATTGAGCGGAAATATTTGCAGGAGGAGAGGATTGATGTGCGGCGAAGCCATTGAGGGAGGAAAAGGAGGAGTTGTTGCTGATACTGAGTCGTCTTGAGAAACTGCCCTGGCGTGAGTGACTCTTCTCCTTTGCCGAAGACTTGCTCGAAGCAGTCGACTGCGACCAGCGATTGAGATTCCCAATGCCCTCCCTAAGGTTGCCAATGCTCTCTACAGCGACATGGGCGACGCTGGACCTTCGAGTGGAAGAAGGCGGTGTGGGTTTCTTGTGGGGTTTGGAAGGATCAGGGACCGTGTCCTTCAGCGAGGCCGAGCGTTTGACGGTAACGACGGAAGAGGACGAGACAGAATTGGATCTCGACGACTTGCGGTTGTGGAAGGGTGCTGAGGGGAGGTCGGATGCCTGAGAAGGTGGTGCCTGGGATTTGTTCATGGTGGTGGAGGAGGCCCTAGAGCAAGCGTCTCAGACGGCCGAGGACGGCTATGCACATGTACCCGACGTTCATGCAAAGCTATTGATGCGGCATGGCTCCGGTGCAGGAACGCGCTCACACTGGCGACGATACAGCCGGACGAGAAGCGTGGAACTGGTGTGATTGTGCGATTGTGTGATTGTTGCGGCGGTGTATCGTGAGGCGGTCCAAGTGATGCCCTTCCTTGGTGGTGGAGAGCGAGCGAGAGGGTCAGGTTGCGAGCCTACCGAACAGGCAATCCCTGAAGCCCGTCAGGGGTTTCTCCCACTGCTGGCTATATCCGCCTAGCACAGGAGAAGAGCAGCTTAGCAGCAGCTCCACAGCGGACGCTTTGAGCAGCGCGCCCAGAGGAAAAGGGACCGTGGCTTGCAGTGCTTGCGCCAGGCGGGCCAAAGAGTCGCGCAATAATGAACGCCTGCCGTGCTGCTTTCCGTGCTGAAAAGCAAAATCTCCGTCGCAGCCAAAATAGTCTCGGGATTCAACTGCTAGAACACTCCGTATTCTTCCATGCGACGCTGACAGGTACGCGACCCTTCAGCCTTGCTTCGTCCCAGGGCGACTGTTCGTTCGCCGTTGCGTCCCCGCTCTTGTTGCTGCAATGGACGCCTCGAAACAGGGCTGGGCCGGCGAATCACTCGAGTGACTGGTTTGTGATCTCCCTGTGACAGTCTTGAACTTGTCTTTCGCTCGCTGAAGGTTTCGAGCTGTCCGGGGCTTGTACGCTCCAATATTTGCTTGTACTGCAACCTTTGCTTCCGTTCCACTCTACAGATTCGCGTCTTTTACGTGACCTGACTAGCTGCGCGGTGCAAAGAGCGAGCCCAACTGTATGGGTGAACGGTCGGTGCTTGCTGACGGCGTGGTCCACAATTCTTCTAACGTCGGCGGTCGATCTATCTATGGAAAAGAGATGAATTCAAAGAAGCCTTCTAGTGAGAGGCTAGAAGACTGAGGAGCTTCCAAGTTTTCACGCGTTGGAAATTGGGATGACAGGATGGATGAAGGATCAGGACAGGCTGTCATCACCATATGACTGAACTCCGTTTAGCTATGTATACAGGTGCTTTTGATTCATTGTGGCTCTGTGTCTCCTACTCTCCGTGTTCCGTTCTCTGCTGTTTCGAGACAGTGTCTTGAATCATCCCTCTCTACGAGTACAAACTACTCGGTTCACGCCGAAAGCCAAAATTGACTCGCGCAACTTCATACGAGTCAAGCCATTGGGCACAGGTTTGGGTTTTGAAGTCTTCCATGTTTCCACTGTGCTAGTTATGCACATCTCTACATGGTCTATGTAGCTGAGAGCCAGATGACGTGCGTAATCCGCCCTCATCCCAAAGCGCCGAGGATGTTTACACTGTGAGAACTGCGACGTTTCAGCGTCCAGTTTCTCACTATTGACGTCATAAAATTCTCCGTGTCGCGCGTATCGCCGTCTGTAACGGTGCAATGTTACCGAGATACTTCAGCCCTAACAGCGCATGTGTATGTAGACAGCTTGCCCCTACCTAGGTAGTCCCATCAACCCCTCACGCAAAAGTCCTTAAAGACTGCCCGTAAAGCTCAATGCAAGTCTGCCATCATGTCTTCTTCTCCCTCGGCAGCTTCATCCCAGGTCGTGTCCATGGCCTCCCCGGATGCGTTAGCCGCCGCCTTCTTGCTCTGGCGCTTAAGGTGTTCAAGGTATTCCTTGGTAAGGCTGAAGCGGTAATCCACTGCCTTCACCTGCGCGGCTAGAAGATTGGTCCGCTCCGTTTGTTCTAATAACGCTTGCTGTTGCTGCTTCTCTGTCCTGGCCAACGGGCCCTGTGTTGGGTCCGGGAAGAATCGAAGCACTACAACCTCCTCTGCTTTTGTCAGGCGATCGATGCGGGCATTCAAATAACCGTCACTGATTAGTTTCTGTAAATATGGCTCCAGCTCTTCTAGGCTAATTCCAGTTATGATCGCAACGTTGGATAGGGGGATTGCGGAGTATGTTTGTTGAAGTCTAGAAATGAAGACCCTATACTGGGCTTCGAGAAGCTCTGTCACGAGTCCGATGTTACCATCCTACGTACGAATTCATGTTAGCAACTAGACTTAAAGATATTACTTTTTTCTGTTGTAGGGGAAATTTACATCAGCCCAAAACGGTGTGCCCACGTCGGCTTGCGCTCGTAGTTTCTTGAAATCCATGGCTTGAAACGCAGCTGCTAGAGCTTCGTAAGCTTTCGATAATGATCGTATTTGTTTCATGGCATTGGCATTGGCATTCCGTGGTACCGCAGAGAGCTAGATATTGTTAGAAAGGAGCAAACGGATGCACTGGGACTATACATACCGCACCGTTCGCCAGGCAGCTAACCAGCACCCACTTCTTGTATGCTTCTACCATGAGACCATTGGCGAGATTGTTCGAAGGTGTTACAAGCACATGCTCTAGGAACTCCATAGCCTTCTTGTACTGATGTAGGCCTATATATGCCATGGCTCCTAGAACGTAGTACTCTTGAAGATTTGCAACTGTTATTTTGTCCGAGTGGCCGGACCGTGAGTTGATATACTCGCCGCTGTTTGAGTGTTCTGCGCAAGGCACGGAGCTTTCAAGTTGTTCGATGACTTGCCTCGGAATATGGGAGGGTACGCTGTGAATATAGTTGTCGAGAATTGGGAGAGCCGCAGCATAGGACCGTGTCTCCATGCATAGCCGAATGAACAGTAGATGGTTGGATGTAAAGGTTCCTGTGGAGGGATCAAGTCGAATCAACGCAGATCGTATGGGTGATATTGCAATTCCGGGCTGTCGAAACAGTCAGTTACACATCGATTGTGCCCGTCTTTGAATATTTGACCCACACTTCCCATTACTCGAGCCACCCGCTCCATGTACTCCAAAAGTCTCTTCCACTCTGGTCCGACGTATCGCATCTGTATAGGATCGAATGTCTCCATGAACTCGGCAAGCTTTCTCCATCCCGTTCCTTGTGGTCTGAGTGTATCTGGGATATGTTTTTGCGCCTTGGGCTGTTCACCAGCGGTCTGGACTCGTGCTAATAGGGCAAAGCAGTAGGCTATTGAATTTACAGCAGGATTGAGAACCTTGGATTGTCAGCACAGTCTGACGAAGTACGTTTCGAGATGTGATACCTCTAGGAGATCCTGTGGAGTGTCTGCGCCCTTTAGATAGTGGGCTGTGGATATGTTCGACAAGTTCGTAATGAAAGTGCGAGCTTGACGATCATAATCAACATTCGATTTGAGCTCCGGGGAGTCGGGCTGGAAGGAGAATAGGATGCTCAGAAGCTCGGACATGGTGCCAATCGGCGAGCAGTAAGGTTGTCGAGTGGAAACGGAAGTTGGGTGTTGAAGGCTTTTCGAAGAAGCAGTGGGGTAGGTTATTCTACCTAGGTAGGTGAGGTGTGTTGCCTGATGCAGTGAGGAAACGCCACACGACAGATTCACCTCAAGTCTATAACATCGTGGAACACCCAAAGAGCTCTAGAAGGAGGCCGGAACGTTTAATATGAAATCCGTTACCTCATGAAAAGCCGTGAATGCAGAAATGATACCTCCGACTGGGGAAATAGATAATCAAGCACAGGCCCGTCAATGTTCGGTAAGGCTGTTATATCAAATACGCTAGCTTGAAGTAGGTAAAGTGTCATTGCTCCCTCTATCGATACCTGCACGTCGAAGGAGACGTCTTTGACGTTTAGAACAAGATAGAAAACTTTGGTATTACTAATAAACAAACGCCGATAAACTGAACTAAAACGCCAAGTAATGCATAGCCAGAAGTGCCCAGCGGAGTTTCAGACGAACTCATAGGGCTGCTCATCGTTTCCTTTCCTTCACAGCCGTCTCCATCCGCCGTACCAACGCCTTCAGTCCAACTCCCTTCTCACAATTCCCCTCTAACCACATCTCCATCTTCTCTCTTACTGCCTTCATGCCCTTTAGTACCGGCAACTTTCGTCCTTCCTCTCCCTCCAGGTGCATCAAAGGGTTTAGCAGCAAGTCCAAAACCTCATTCCAAATTTCGGTTTGCCAATATCTTTTCAGAGTTTCCCGAACCCGATAGCTCTTGGTCGCTCCCGCTCCCAATGTAGCACCACGTTCTGCAACTGTCTCAATGTACTTGCCGAATAATAAGTTGTGGACGATGCCGGCAAGACCGTGATAGTCGACTTGATACGTCCATGGACGGAGCTCCCGCATCTCAGCACAATCTGCTTCGGTCGTTTTCCAGTCCGCAATGAATTGTACATCCGGCTTAAATACCTTCATGTCGATGCCGCGGCCGAAGTCAATGAGCGCAACGCCCTTTGCTGCCCAGCCATCCCGACCATCTCGCTGGTATTGTGCAGCCCAATAATCTTCAGGTGGTAAAGCATCAAAACGGATTAATATGTTATCTGCTTTGAGATCTCCATGGATGAGGCCTTTCGCATGCAGAGATTCGACCGTTCGGAAGAGCTCGATGGAGAAGAACATCGCCATTTGCTCGTCCATGCTTCCACCCTCGGCCCGTGCAATATTGACAAGGTCAAGTAAGGTTCCCTGGTCTCTAAATTCCTCAATAAGGAAGCCTTCGTCTTTGAACATGTGCATCTCGTAGGCGTGTATGATTGACTCGGCGGCGCGTGAAACTCCTAGACGTCGTTTTGCTTGCCGCAGCATATAGAATTCCCATGCTGAAGGAGGGTCCTCCATCTTGACAGCCTCAAGCGCCCGGCGTTTGATACCAAACTCGCCTTTGCCCATCCGAGCAGGTTTCTCCTCATCTTCTTCATCATTTAAGGATTTACTTTCGACCAAGTAGACGGGGGCAAAAGCGCCCTTTCCAAGCTCCCGCTTTACAGTGTATGTAAGATCTGAGGAGCTAAAACGAAGTATCGGAGGCATCGATAGATTGGTGGCTGTCTTATCGTTACCATTCTTGCTGATCTTTGATACTGCCTTGGTGAACTTCCGAATTTCGGCGCTTTTCCCGGACACTGAAGAAAAACCTCCGTGGTATCCATCATAAGACATTAATGGAGGCTGGATTTGACTTAAGATGATCTCTCGAATGGCTTCATCCACAGGATTGCACTGAGCGTCCTTGATTATCGGCCCCTTCGGCACTTGTTCTTTCGACTCCACAGGTTTCTTGACCGAAGGCTGAGCTTTCGTGATTACTAAAGGCTCGGTCGGTTTCTTTGGTTCTTTCAGTACAGGCGGCGCTATTTTAACTTTGCTGTCAACTTGCTCTATTACATGTTCAAAAGGGCTGCTCCAAGGCTCACCATCATCTTCGAGTATGGCAGGCGTGCCTTTCGAACGCGATGGCGTCTTTACCGAGAAGTAGTCTTTCTGAGAACGGGCTGTAGCGACGCCAATTGAAGATTCCGTCTTTTCGACAATGGGAGTCATGAATGGAAGACGGCTGTTGGCTGCTTGAACTTGATCACGATACGGCCGGGTTGGTACCTCGCAATCTTCCGGAGGTATTGGAATGAATCGTGTTGGCAGCATCGCTGGATGTGCTTCAGGAGAAGTGGGTGTGACCAGATCATTATCATATTCGACCGGATTCTCTTGTGCCTCTTGCTCATCTTCCGAACACTCATCATCTGTGTCCTCCGCCTCGTTATTTTCGTTATTTCTGCCAAGACTTTTCGGAACGTGTTTACTTTCTGTAAATTCGGACCACTCAGAAACACTTTTGACATCTGTGCCATCGGCATCTTCGTCGTCTGTCGTCGTTTTGACCGTGAAATCGGCAGCAGTAGTCTCGTCACCAAACTCGCTTGTGGCACAAGAGATCCTGCCAGTACCAGTGCTCTCACCCGCGCTGGTATAGTCGTCATCATCACTGCTATCTTCTCCACTATCTGATTCACCGATATGGTCTCCTTCGGGCTTCAATGGCTGGTTGAAAATGTCGTAAATTTCATCCATTGCCTCCCGCGTGTGCAAAGTCATTGTTGGTTCAGTGCCTGACTTCTTCCGCTTTAGTTTTGGACCAGTTGGAGAATCTAGATTAGTTTGAACTGCACAATGTTAGACTTGCTATTCGAGGACTATCCATTTCTGTTACTTACTTGTCTGAGTCTCTGCACGCACTTCCTTAAGAACTTTTATTTTTCTGGTTCTATTTGCGCGCTCTTCCCGTCTTGCTTTTCTAGCCAACTTCGCCTTTTCAATATCAACCTGAGAAGGGGGTGTATTTTCATCATTGAGCACTAGGTTCTCCTCGATACCAGCTGCCAGAGCTGCTACTGGCTCTTCAAAGTCATGCCTTGGCGCCAAGGGTACTACTTTGGTCTTGAGTTGCTTTGCTGATCGTTCTTGATTTACGGAACCCTGATTCACTTTCCTTTGCTCCTCTTTTCGAATGGCCGCCCAATCGTAGTCCATCCATCCTCGGTGTTTTGCCCTCAACTCTTCGAAAGAAAACTCGGCAGCCATTGGATCACTAAGGTTAGGGTAAACAGCTTCTAAATTCACGAAGACACATTCTAACTTTCCAGTCTTCGGGTTTAAGGTTTTTTGTTGATCATGGAGCGGATGGGGGTTGGATTGTTCGATTTGGGAATATAAAGCGGACTGAAATACAGAAAGCAAAGCAAACGCCAGCCAATTAGTCCTGTGATCGTGAATATTGAGTATGAGGGAGTGCTTGTAGCTGAATCGAACTTACCTCGTCCTTGAACACCATCATCTTCTGAACGCCGACATTCCTCTTCCCAACCTTTAAAGTCTCCCCAGCCCATGGCCGCGCTTCTGCGATATTCTCCTTCTTCCGATCTGCCAAAGATCCAATGCTTTCCCAGCCCTTTGAGCTACCACTTGATCCTGGTTTGTCAGGTTGGTCTGCGTCCGAGAAGATGGCCAACTTCGGTTTCCCTACTCTGGATGTACTGGCACCAATTGGAGGGCGGGTTTGTGCTTGCGGGTCTGCTGGTGGAGTCGGCGCATGAGAGAATGGGTCGATTTTGGCGGCCAAAGCCGGGCGTACTGTTGGCAATGCAGGACTTGTAGGCTCCGCGACATCTTGTGGTCTGCTCGCACAGCGATGCTCAAAGTCGCCAAACTTTCGTATTAGGCGTTCGACGGGACGGGCCTCACGCTCCAATCCTAACTTGTACACCTCCTCTGCTTGTGTCCACCGTCCTGCTGTCTCTAGCCATGCTGCGAATTCTTCATAGAACAGCGCAAGACCATCACCAATGTTATGACGTGCGAGATAAGCAAAAGTCTCTCGCGGAGCGTCTGAGAAGAAACGTATGTAGTGAAGCCATAGTTTGAGGTAGCGAGGATCGTTCTTGTAGTGTGTAGAGGACTGGAAGGCTTTCGTGGCGCGCTCTAGAAGTGGGCACAATTGCGACTGTGGTGTGTTTTGTGCTGATGGGTATGCATTTAGCGTCCATTTGACATAACGGTCGTAAATATCGAGAGGGTCATCGGATTCGTCGATAGCTAGGAGCTCCTTCTCGTACTCTTGGCGTATGGCATTGTTGAGGTCTAGAGTATGAGATGGTGGAGGGGATTTTCCTGATCCGAAAGAGAGCGGTGGAGAGTACAGTTGTGCCAAAGCTTTGGCGGAACGACCGCTGGGAAGAGATTGAATGTTCTCCTTGTGGTTTTCGATGATTTCGAAATCGATCAAGTCGTCGGAAGACATGGCGGAAAATTGTTCGAAAAGAGAGGAAGAAACCAAGACGTTAATGAAATAACAACACCAAGTCTTACCTTCCTCTGTTGTCGTTAACCCGTCTGCGTTGGTGGTGTTGTATTTCGATGGTCCGCCAGCGCTTGCAGTAAATATTATGGTTGCACGGACCAAAATAAACAACCCGGAAAGGCTAAGCGTCTCCAAGTCACGGCCTGCACTGTCATTGTTAACTTCCTCATCTTCTGAAGTTTTGAGCGAGCATTTCAGTTCAACAATGACTTTTTAAAGGATTTTTTTCGAACCACGCGGCTGCGCACACAGATCAATTCGGGACTAGGTCTAGACGCCAAATATTGAAGAATTTCCTTCACCTGCTGTCATTCGCACATGGAACGAAATAGTCACTTACTTTCATTTTGAAAGTCGAGATAATTGCCTTTCCGTCAGTTTCAAGATAGGGTATATCAACACTAGAAGAACACTGTAAAGTATGCGGAAGACATATGCGTCCGGTCACTGGCTCAAGGTACTCTGGAAGCGGCTGAGCCATGATTAGGCGGTCAGACACGTATTAACCTCGCTACATTTCTCGCACCTCTTTGTAGAGGAAGAAGTTCATCTGTACCGTGGGTAGCTAGGGTGCTACATATGCGCGAGCACCTTCAGTACTAAACAGCACCACTATAGCATTCTCATTCAGTCCCAATTTCTCCTCCTCACAGAGCTTCCGCAATGCGCTCAATGGAGCCGCACCACACGGGCCATTCTTTACTCCATGTGCGTGGAGGTATTGGACGGATTGGTGGGATTCCATATCTGAGATCGTTACACTGGCATCGACTCCATCTCGGAGTATAGGCCAGGCAGTATATGAGACGGTACCGCAGCACATGCCGTTCATAATGGTATGGCCAGTCTGTATGGGAGTGACTTTGCCAGCCTCCAGGCTAGTTTTCAGACTGGCAGCAGTATTTGGCTCCACAGTAACCACAGTTGCTGAAGGACGTTTACTTTTGTAATGCATGACAACAGCCTGTGCCCACGAGCCCACTCCGACAGATGCAATCGCACAGGTAGCTGTGGTGCCTGTCATCTCTTTCACTTGCCGATCTGTCTCAGTAAGCATAGTACTGTATCCTTCAACAACCCACTATATGAATAGGATTAGCAAGATCAAACCATATTCGACAATCCATTACCTGAGGGATCTCCTCATACCCAGGCCACGAGGTATCCATAACGAGGAGAGCATTGGAGTTTTCCGCCTTATCTCGAGCAGCTTCGATGGAGAGGTCGTAATCACCGTCCACCACATGTACTGTAGCACCCTCACTAGCGATTTTGTCCTGAGTTGCTTGATCCATGAAATCTGGAACGAAAATGGTGGTAGGAATATGTAGAAATTTCCCCATACGCGATACCGCGCGACCCCAATTCCCTTCCGTGCATGTCACGAGCTTTAGATTATGTGACTTGGCCGCAGCGGATAGCTCCTCAAGCGAACATATTAAGGGCATCCCGCATCTTGCTGCAATGACTCTATAGATAGCCCATGATGCACCCAGGATCTTGAAGGCAGGCAACCCAAACCGGTGTGACTCGTCCTTGATAAGGACATGCTTGAGTCCAAGCTCATCTGCGACATTTGGAAGACTGACGAGAGGAGTCGTATTATAGTCAGGTAAGCGTCGATGGAAGACTTCAACGGCGGGATTAGTGGAGTTATTGAAAGTCCAGGACCTCGCGGAAGGATTGAAGTACATTATAAATGGGGACCTTTAAATGAATGAAAAGTATTCTAGTAGCTTTCTTGTTGTGACGGAAATCTGGAATCACAAAAGCAAGCGCTCTTTTATTCAACAAGTCAGATGGGCTGAAGGGCGTATGGCTGCTAGATATGGCCTCGATAACTCAATTTGTACGCTAAATTAGCGTATACAGTTTGCCAAATGGAGTTCTTCGGAGTTTTTAAACGCACGGAACACATTATGCGTGTTCAGTCTTCCAATTGGAGTTATTCGGAGTTGGTTAATGCATAGATCACTCTTTGTCATATCATGAAGAGGGTTCAGCGTTGATGTCAATGATGGAAGTAAAGATGGCCGCTAAAGGTAACAAATTCCAGACTCGACTGGCCTCTCCGAATTCATTTTAGTCCCCTAGAGTCACGTCAGTATCAATTTGGACTGGTTGTCAAGCATACTCTGCTTGGTTTTGTTTCTATTTGTGAATAAGAGTTTGAAGTATCGGAGACCAACTAGTCTTTGGGTATGTGACCCAGCAGAGTCTATGTGCTCTAAGTCTCTTTGTCTAACAACTGGCCCTGTAGAGTCATCTTTGAATTATTCCAAATCTGCTTGAAGTCATCTTGTTCTTGCTTGTATGCTTTTGGAGATTCAAGTGATCCCAGGAGGGCCGGATTACAATCGTCAGCATTTTGCTTGAAGCTTCCATCCAGTCTTGGTTAGCCTTGCTGCGAGCATTATCAATGCTCCACATATCATGGCCGTGCCAGCCCACATCTGTGCGTGTAGGTACTGCCCGTGGTTTGACTGGATAAGTGCACCGGCAAGAGGCGGGCCTGTTAAACAAGCGATCGAAATGATGGAAAAGCCCATTCCCATGCGCACTCCTGCTTTGCTGAGATCTGTGGTTAGGCTTGCCAGGCCTGCGGGGAACAGCGACTGAATTCCAGCAGCACAAAACCCATATATGCAGGAAAAGGCGTACAAGCTAGCCCGCGAGTGAACTCCAGTCCACGCAAAAAGCATAATACCGCTTCCAAGGGCGAACGGAATGACAGTATTTAGGGGGCCAAGTGTTCGATCGGCATAGAAGTTTGGGACCAGTCGTCCAATATACCCTACTCCGTTCATAATCATAAGGAGGTATATCGACTTCTGATTGCTTAGCCCTATGATATCTCTCCCAAACGCTCCGACCTAGCTTCTTGTTAGATGTCCAGAATAAGCGGCGGCAGAAGTTATTGGAGCTTACATAGTAGAATGCAAAGTATAGAGCCCAGTAGCTCAAAAACATGCCAACGCAGTACAACACATAAAGTGGTTCCCTAAGTGCGCTCCACTCTACAAGTGGACCAGCTTTTCTCGGAGGTAAACGTGTCCTCATAAAAGCTATTGTAACGAGTGCCTGGGCAAGAGTGACAAAACCGATAACACGCATGGTCCATCCAAAACCAATCTGCGGCAAAAGGCGTGATGCAATTGCTGGATAGATCTGGAGTACGTCAGCTTTGCATTTGGATCATCTCGTCACGCTCCGCTACAGGCGTCAAAAAGAGATGTCCGACAGCGAGAGCATCTCTTTTAGTGATACGATCCTTGCCAATTTTTTGGAGTGCGAGGTAATGTGTTCCATGTAAGGGCCAAAAATTACGCCACCGAGTGTGGCTTTTGCTGACTTACTAGACCTCCCGTTGCAGAACCAGCTGCGGCAATTCCTATTGCCAGTGAACGTTTTGTACTAAAGTAGGTCGATATGAGAGACATTGTCGGGCAAAATTGGAGCCCGTTGCCTATACCCATACAGATGCCCTGAGCCAGGAATAGTTGCCAATATTTCGAAGAAACAGAAGTCGTGAAGATGCCAGCCAGTTGGAAAATGACTCCTGACACATAGACGTGGCGGAAAAGACCAGCATCAGTAGCTCGGCCAGAGAACGTTCCGATGAAAAATAGAAGAAATATCTGAACTGAGCCGACCCAGGATATGTCTGAAGGGGAATGCCCAAGAGTATGAGAGTAGTAGGTCTGGAATACACCGTACGAGCTGATTACACCCCAAGTCTGACAGACAACAAGATGAGCCATAGCGGCTTGAACCCAAGCCATCCCCCCATCCGGGGGAGGACCTGGGTCTGTCGAGGATATCGAGGTTGTGTTCGTATTCTCTCTTATTGGTCTGCCAGATACACCATCTGATTGAGTAGTATCTTCCGCGGTTTGCTCGAGAGGCTTTTGCAGTTTTCTTGAACAGTTTTGTGGTGCAAGTCTGGCTTCCAGTCTTTTCTCATCAAGTTCATCTCTCAAGGGAAAGCGCATAGTTGACTAATATAAAAATTGTGCTTGTGCGGCCAAAAGGCGGCGTAGGAGGGAAGGGCTCTGGAATATGTAGAAAGGATTCAAAACTGAAGATGCGAGCACACCATCTGTGAGATCTGTGGCTAGTTTTGAGAAGTGGAGAACGACTGCAGTTAGTCATTAGTATCATTTTGCCGTGACGATAGGGCGTGGAAAAAGTCGTTAAATCCTTCGCGGAGGTCCAAATCCGCGGCCGAGCATTTGCCCATTCCGACGGTAAGACATCTTTGCTACGGGAATAAGCCAGTGCCATTCCTGACGCTGTTCCGCAGACAGTGTCCGCACAGAGTTGTTTCTAGATGGCAGTCATGGATAACAATGAAGGGCAGTCGAATGATCCCATGTCTCTTAGCGAACTTGCAGCAATTGTGTTGGATGCCGATATGCTCTTTGAATGTGCTCTGCTGTTTTAAACTTCGACAAGGACACCTGGGGATCGCAACTTTATTGCCCCTTTAGGTTTCTATGCCAAGTTCATGTCGGAGAACCCATTTCAGTAAGCCGCAAGCCGAAGGTCGAACCCATCAAAATCTCAACAGGGGTAATGGGGAGGTTGATCATGGTGAGCTGGAACTCCGAGGCCTTGACTAAGCACTTGCCTTGGCGCTGCGTCATTCCCAATCGCGTATGGCACGTCAAGCAATAGGCAACTGCCCAGGTGGTTGCAGGTCATCACGAACTTACCTACACTCCACCAAAACCACCATGGCACCTTGGACGGTCATCCGCAGGGTCTTCATATATCCAACCAAGTCCATAGCTTCAGCATCTTGTTACCCGTTGAAGGTACATTTCCATTTAAGCTTACAGACCTCCAGCGCTGCTCACATGACAGTAGGGTATCTTTTATTTCGCAGCTCATCCGTACCTCTATCCACTTCTACGTGCGCGACTTCTGCCTGCATTTCTTCTTAGTACATTTGTTCTATTGAATCTCTTCTTTTGGACATACCTTCCTCAGGTTCGAGAACTCTCTTGTTGGAGCCAAACTCAGGTTAATTTCCATTTAGGTCGCTTTCCTTGCGATATTCCATCGAGCAGGGGCGTGGATTAACGGAACCTTTTTGGTATTGGGAGAGGGTGCAGCAATCGTGGCCATTCTATTTGAGGCTTTTCTCGTGGTCTGTATCCTATACGGACTTGTGAATGCATTAGTTGCTGACTTCCGCAAAGGATGAATCCCAGGTTGATGTTTTTGACTCCATCCTTGTCGAGAAAGGGTTTGAAGATTTGGTCTCCAAACGGAGACCTGTCACCGCCGAGGGCAACGATCCTGTGAAGCGACTTGGCCGCCCTACTCGGTCTTCCGTCTATGCGCCATTCTCTTTCCGCCAGATCATAGAGTTTGTAATCTTTTTGCCACTGAACTTCATCCCTGTTGTAGGCGTGCCTTTGTTCTTGTTCCTCACAGGATACCGAGCGGGTCCATTTCAGCATTGGCGTTATTTCAAGCTGCAAGATTATGATAAAAAACAGAGGCAAGCATTTGTCAAGCGAAGAAGATGGCAGTATACTTGGTAAGTTATGTCCAAACAAAAGTTGTATCAGTAACAATCATAGTTGACAAGTCCTTTAGGTTTGGTACCATAGCACTGCTCCTGCAACTAGTCCCTATATTGAGCATGCTGTTTCTTCTGACAACGGCTGCCGGCGCTGCTCTCTGGGCTGCTGATCTCGAAGCAGCACGACGGCACCAGGAGGCGATGGTGAACCAGGCTCCAGAATACAGTGATGAAACCGGAGGTGAGCGTGTATAGAGCAATGATAACATTCATCTACCGAGTGACCTCACTTTGCAATGTTTCACATGATCCACAACCCAGCAATATGTTCTACTGTGTCATGAGAAATATTGAGGTTTTCGCGGTTGGGCTGATTGTGTAGCAGTACTACCTTCCTACGTTGGGCAGAATGCGTCATCTAAGCACACTCCCCTTCATGCTTGATAACCCGACAATTCTAGGTCTTTACTGCTCAATATTGCATACCCAACATGATAGAATACGCTTATATTCTATTGTTGCCAGACTTGATCCGCCCATACAGATAATTCTAAAGGATAGTGAGGCTAACGAGCATGAAGGTGCGAGAGAGCTAAAATTAGGTCTACTACAGGAAAGAGGCATACCGCCAAAGCGTGAATAATGGAATATCCATTCGCCAGCCTTTTGGCATCCGGACTTTAAAGGTACGTTATTTTTAGCCATCTGCTTTGTCTCTGCGAAACTGGGTGGAGTTGATTCGCTGCTTTGCAGTCCGTAATTTGAACAGCGAATGTCTGATCTTGGGTCCTTCGTAGATGGATATTGGAAAGACTAAAGTTTGGCTCATCTGATGTGAACATGCAGGGAGTCTCGTGGTCGTCATGGCACCTTGTCGTATGGGAGTCGGGACGTTGGACATCCTTAGCGCTCAATCTAGTCCCCTTTTGGAATCGTTGTTCCTGCAGATGACGAACTAGGCAGACGAGGTAGCTTTCCCCAGCCCCAGCCATCTTCCATCAACAAACCCCAACTCCAACTCATCACTACCTCTGTACTGCCTCATCATCTTCTTTACTGTTGCTTCTCCACTGTCTTCTCAAACATACAGTAGCTTTTGTTATGAAGACCGCCATCTTCCTCGCAGCGGGGACGCTGCTTGGCTCCGCCACCGCTGGCGTCCATAAGATGAAGCTCAAGAAGGTTCCGTTGTCGGAACAGCTTGTAAGTTATCACCGCCAGCGATAGCTTCATCTTCGGGAGCGACCCTGACTTCGTTGCAGCAATATGCAAACATGCAGGACCATGCGAAGGCGCTCGGTCAGAAGTACATGGGCATCCGCCCAACGACCCACGCCGAGGAGGCCTTCAAGGCCCCTTACATTGCAGATGGAACTCATCCGGTCCCTATCACCAACTTCTTGAATGCTCAGTGTATGCTATAAAGCTTCCTCTGCCTCTTCGGCGCATTGCTATAGGTCGCTAACGGACTGTCAGATTTCTCCGAGATTGCTCTCGGTACTCCGCCGCAAGAGTTCAAGGTTATTCTTGATACCGGCAGTTCCAATCTCTGGGTCCCATCGTCAGAATGTAACTCGATCGCATGTTACCTTCACAGCAAATACGACCACTCCGCATCCTCAACATACAAGAAGAATGGTTCGTCCTTTGAGATTCGCTATGGCTCTGGAGAGCTCAGCGGTTTCGTGTCTCAAGATACCTTCCAGATTGGAGACCTGAAGGTCAAGAACCAGGACTTCGCCGAAGCTACATCGGAACCTGGTCTTGCTTTCGCTTTTGGCAGATTCGATGGCATCATGGGTTTGGCATACGATACCATCAGCGTCAACGGAATCGTTCCACCTTTCTACAAAATGATTGATCAAGGCTTGCTGGACGAGCCTCTGTTTGCTTTCTATCTTGGCGACACAAACAATGGTGATGAATCGGAGGCTACATTCGGCGGCGTGAACAAGGATCACTATACCGGAAAGTTGACTAAGATTCCGGTAAGGCGGAAGGCTTACTGGGAGGTTGATTTGGATGCTATCACTTTTGGCGACAGCACCGCCGAGATGGAGGACACTGGCGTCATTCTTGACACTGGTACCTCTCTCATTGCTCTCCCATCCACTATTGCCGAGCTTCTGTAAGCATCTTAAACCACTTTGTGATCGACAACTGCTAACATTTGCCAGTAACAAGGAAATTGGCGCTAAGAAGGGATTCAACGGCCAATACACTGTTGAATGCGACAAGCGTGATGGCCTTCCCGACCTCACCTTTACACTTACTGGACATAACTTCACCATCACTTCTTATGACTACATCCTTGAAGTTCAAGGATCATGCATTTCCGCGTTGATGGGTATGGATTTCCCGGAGCCCGTAGGACCGCTTGCTATTCTCGGAGACGCTTTCCTCCGGAAGTGGTACTCTGTATATGATCTGAGTTCAGACAGCGTCGGTCTTGCCAAGGCTAAGTAAATCTACATTCTTTTGGGTTTTGGAAGCGCGCGATGAGATTGTCGAAGCAGAGGTGTTCCAGTATTGGCGCTTGAGACAAATTGTAGTTATGGTGCTGCTTTTATGTATTCCATAGCCCTTTTCCTTTGTCCATGGATGTTTCATGTATAATTATCGGGCCAAATTGGACGTGAGTCGATGAGAACCGCGAGTGCAATGAATGACTATTAAGTGAGTTGGCGACGTGACTTGACGTGACTTGTGGCGGGGCTGTGGCTTGTGCTCAGCAGATTCGAGGAGTTTGAATACGAAGAAAAGCATCAATGCAGCACATTGTTCGGTACTCGTAATTCATGACTTTTGCGCTCAGTACCACTAGTATTGTTATCTCAAATACCTTGAGTTTTGCTTTGCCCCGAGTGTTGCACCTGATTGCCTCTCACCCTCTTATCTGAACCCTGTCAGAGGCGTAGGCAACCTCAACACATGCACCTCGTCACAAGGCGGTAGGCCGCTGCAGATCACGACCAACATCCAAAAGCGACGTGAATGTCCGTCAGCGCGTCAGTGCCTCGACTCATCTCTTTCAATATGTGACAATACGGACTCTTCACTGCCTGAAGCAGTCTGACTGTTGCTAATTTTCTACAATAGCACTTTTTGACTTCTGCATCAGACTTCCTCACTCAAGAATACCACGGCCTTGACAACGCGGCCTACCAGCCCATCAGATCTCCACGAATTCACCGTGCTTCTCCTCTCCTGTACCTCGCGTAATCCGCACCTAGAATAACTAAACTATGGCGTCCGAGGATGGCCGACGGGACAAGGTCAGTCGCAAGCTGACCAAACGGCGGAAGGACTCGCGAAAAGTATCTCTGGATGTTCCTGAACATCTCAGATATGGAGATGACGCTCAAGATGATGTTACTGCTCCGAAGAAGAAAGACGCTTTGTCTATGAATCAGTCAATATTCTCTATGATTGCCAGGGCAGGGCAATCGCAGACGGATCTCGGTGCAACGCAGGAGGTGGACTCAGGCGAGAGTGACGATGAAGGCAAAAGAGATGCACGTTTTCGCAGCCTTGATGGGGCTGCTCGACTGAGCCGACTGAGCACCTTGAGTAATTGGCAGGGGCCTGCAGAGGATCTAGAAGCTCCAATAGCGGAGAACAAGCACCGTAGAGCGTTGTCAGAGCACAAGTTGCTGAAATCGCTGCCGAAGTTGAACATCAGGAGCCGGAAAGAAAAAGGCCTGTCCAGCTCTCAGATGACATCTTCCCAGATTCTGCCTCCTCGGCCGGTTGAGGATGATTCTACCGGTGCTTTGCAAGATGAGCCATCTCAGAGCCGGAAATCGAAATCGATAGTCGGACGAAACATTCAATCTGAAAAGCAAGGATCTCAGTCGAGGAGAAGCCGGCATGGTAGTACTGCGAGTGTATCTAAAACGAAAGCTCCTGTTACCCTGGCCAACCGACTGCAACAAATATTTGAGTTTGAGTACTTGGAGGAGGTCATCTCCGGTAGGTCACTCGGTAGTCCTTCAATGTACGCTCTAACATCTCTAGAATATCCTTGTTGGCTTCTACAAAGCATACTTCTACAAGGATATATGTACGTTACTCAACGACATATTTGCTTTTATGCATATATACCTAAAAAACATGTGAGCATTCTGACTCCCCACCCAGGACGATGGTCTAATATGCTGCAGCATGATGTCAGTAAGACTGGATACATCTACAAGCGTGGCAGGTCAAAATATAATAGGTACTGGTTCATCCTCAGAGGTGATGTCCTGTCATACTACACCAACCCTGCCGAGTTGTACTTTCCAAGGAACCGCATAAACCTACAGTACGCTACTTCGGCTGAGGTATTAGAAACGAAGGACAAGAATAAGGACGAGACGACGTTCACTGTTACCACAGATGAACGCAGGTATCAATTCAAGGCCGACAGCACTACCAGCGCTAAAGAGTGGGCCCGTTCTATCCAGAAGGTGATTTTCCGAACACACAACGAGGGCAACAGCGTCAAAATTTCACTTCCGATTCAGAACGTTCTTGAAATTGAGGAGAGCACCATACTCGATTTTGCCGATACTGTCAAAGTCAGGGTTATTGACAACGACGAGACATTCGCGATTGACGATGTATGGTCCTTTTCCCGCCCACCTGATGCATGCATATAACTGACTACTGAACAGTACTTCTTTTCTTTTTTTAGTAAAGGACAGGATGCTCTCAACGTTTTGCGCATCATGATAAATGACAACGATAATGATCAATTAACCACTGTACATCAAGCACTCGGTAGCGACGCAACCACACCCGTGCGCCTAAGTAGGTCTATCGATCATCGCCACGCATCGGGTCAGAATAGTCCCGCGGATACCCCATTGATTCGAGAGAATGTCCGAGCTACTTTATCACCGCTGCCTGCACCTCATGTTGGGCGATCCAATTCTCGGGTATCTGCGGATTCTGGGCGGTCGAGCATGGACGTGAATCGCCGAAGCTTTGATGCCCGACGAAGTATGGATCTTTCACGTAGCCTACGGCGGCCAAGTTATGAGGTTCGACGTAGCTTTAGCGGTAATCGTAACGATGCAGCCTCGAAAGGTCGCGCGGGGGATAAGTCACCGTTATCAGCCAAACCGCAGGACTCTTCAGATTCAGCTACGAATTCGTTTGATCCCGGCACGGAATCATCTGCTGCCATCCAATCTATGGACGAAAGCAATGCTTCTGCTAGTCAGATCTTAAATCGCAGCGACGTCTTTCATAGACCAACCGTTCCTGCCTCGGCTGTTTCAATATCGGACCGTTCTGTTGAAAGGCTCGCGAGGCATTCACAGGAAACCACACGCTCTTTTGAACGAGGAAAACAGGGTCGACATTCACCAGGGCTGACTCAGCCAAAACACAGTAGTAACCGCGTTCAATCACCGCTTCGCACCACTGATATGGACGACGATATGGACACACAACAACCTGACGCCGGCCTTTCCGGGTCTTCTTCCGCAATACAAGATTTTATGGGAGCTGCCTCGTACCCACTACAGAAGGCTTCAGGACTTGCCGGCTTCATAAGAACACGATCAAAGAGAATGAGCAACCTGCTCGCTACCGAGTCCATGGGCTACTACGAAAAGGTTTCCGGCATGTGGGCTGGTGGAAGAAAACACTACACTACAGCAGAGGGCTTAGAACCCGACGATCAAGTTCATGGCGTCGAAGAAGACGAAGACGCCCAAAAGGCTCTGGACCATTTTCGAGAACACTTTGCGCTACCTGAATCAGAACAGCTTCAGTCTTCGTTCTTCTGCCATCTGCAACGAGTCCTGCCTATCTATGGTAAGCTGTACATCAGCAATCACTTTCTTTGCTTTCGCAGCCTCATGCTTGGCTCAAAGTTCAAGGTACGTCTTAAATTAAACCTTGCCTCGAACATCAAGCTAATTTAATCAGATTATTCTCCCGTTCAAGGACGTGGAAAATGTGAACAAGGAGAAGGGTTTCCGATTTCGATGGCATGGCCTTGCAGTGGTCATTAGAGGACACGAAGAGCTCTTCTTTGAGTTTTCTAGAGCGGATTATCGTGACGAGTGCACAGTAATCCTTCTGCGCATACTAGAAAGCACAAAGTATATCGAAGATGCAAGCTCAGTCTCATCAGGGGACAACAGCGAAGACGAGACTGCAAAGGCTGAGCACGAGATGCTACAAGAAGCTCGAACAGCAGTCGAGAAGGACAGCCCTCTGGATATGTCACAGATAATCCGTGAAACTGAAAACGGCCGGATACCGCTCATCTTCGACGACCCGCTTGCCTCAATTGTTGACTTCAAACCCACTGGGTCTTTGAAGATTGTCTGTCTTACCATTGGATCTCGAGGAGACGTCCAACCATATATCGCTCTCTGTAAAGCATTACTTGAAGAAGGCCACCAACCACGGATAGCTACCCACGCGGAATTCGAACCTTGGGTCAGGAAGCATGGCATTGACTTTGCGCCTGTAGATGGCAATCCCGCGGAACTGATGCGAATATGCGTTGAACACGGCATGTTCACTTTCTCCTTCATGAAGGAAGCCAACTCAAAATTTCGTGGTTGGCTTGACGATGTGTGCAGCTCGGCTTGGAAGGCTTGTCAAGGTGCAGATGTTCTCATCGAAAGCCCTAGTGCCATGGCCGGCATTCACATTGCCGAAGCTCTGGAGATTCCCTATTTCCGCGCATTTACAATGCCTTGGACGAGGACTCGGGCTTATCCACATGCCTTCACAGTCCTAGAACATAAAATGGGTGGTGGATACAACACTTTTACCTATATCACCTTTGACACGATATTCTGGACGGCAATTGCGGGTCAGATCAATCGTTGGCGACGACGAGAACTTGGATTACCGAACACAACTATGAGCAAGCTGCAGCAAAATTCAAGGCCATTTCTGTATAACTTCAGCCCTTCGGTCGTCCCGCCACCACTCGACTGGCCTGACTGGATCCGTGTCACCGGATATTGGTTCTTGGATGAATCAGAGAAGTGGGAACCGCCCTTAGACTTGGTGGACTTCATCCAAAAAGCCCGTATAGATGGCAAGAAATTAGTGTATGTCGGCTTTGGGTCTATCGTCATCGAAGATCCGGCTGCTTTGACGAAAACAGTGATAGACTCAGTCCTCAAAGCCGATGTTCGCTGCGTCTTATCGAAAGGCTGGTCTGATCGATTGGGGACCAAAGATGCTTCGAAACCAGAAATACCATTACCCTCGGAAATTTTCCAAATTCAGGCTGCTCCTCATGATTGGCTCTTTAGACAGTTGGATGCTGCAGTCCACCATGGCGGTTCTGGGACTACAGGTGCAAGCCTTCGAGCCGGCATTCCGACTATCATCAAACCGTTCTTTGGCGACCAATTCTTCTTTGGACAGCGCGTGGAAGATCTTGGGGTAGGAATATGCATGAAGAAGGTCAACACAAGTGTCTTCAGTCGGGCATTATGGGAAGCGACCAATAGCCAGAGGCTCATTGTCAAGGCGAAGGTGCTTGGGGAGAAAATCCGCAAGGTGAGCGATCACGCTTTCACCAACTGTTTTCAAGACGTTCATGGCATGCTGACATAAGTTCAAGGAGAATGGTGTTCAGGTTGCGATCCAAACGATCTATCGAGAACTAGACCGTGCGAGAACACTTGTCAAGAAGCGCGAGAAGCAGGCGGATGAGTCAACCGAGTTCGAAGACGACTGGACTTGGATTGGCGACGAAGAAGAGACGGAGATGGCTCCCCAAGCGGCAATAGCAGAATCTGCTTCGGGACTTGGACAGGTGCCTATGGACTCACGACCGGGCACTTCGGCTATGGCGTTAGGCAGTATGCTTATGAAAGGGACGAACGCATCTTCAAAGGGCAAGCAACCACTTTAGAGGGGGATAGACATGGAGTGTGAATTTTGGCAAAGGAGAGTGTTTTGGAGTTCTACTTTGATGATGGTTTCTTGCTTAGGTGTCTTTTTGGCTTGATTGTTCAATGAGTTTGCGATGAGTGTTTGGGGCTGGGCAGCGCATGGAAGCATTTGCATAATGATACCTCGGAGTTCGAGAGTGAAAATTGAGTAGAATGAGCTTGGTAGATGAATGTCGCCATAATCACGTAATACTATACCTGTGTTGGTATGAGGGATGATGTTGAGTCATCGGGAGCTGACAGACAAACGACGGGCAGAGTTGTTTGTTTCTTTGTGGTGTGACTGTGAGCTGCCTCAAGGCTTCTTGCCTCGGGGGTCTGTGCGGGGCTCCACGTGATCGTTATCCTCGTTCAAAAGGGAGCTGGCCCCCGCTTAAAGGCTCCGTTACGTCTGATGCTCTCGCGGCTTAAAACCAACCAGCCCCAAATTTATACCACCCCATAACCTACCCCGACAACTCCACCCCCACCGCCCTGCCACTCCCATATCTTTGCTTCAATCACTTTTGCCTACTCCCCCTCTTTCTGTCGGTGGTGTAATTGCTTGTTTGTTGCCGCCGTACTGACGCGACGAGTTCAAGCTTCCTGTAGCTTGCCCACCCAGCTATCCCGGATGCGCCTGCATTGCGCCGAGTGCAAACTCAACACCACCTTGAACACGAATATACCTTAGCGACTCGTATGGGCCGATAGAAGAGGAATGAAGATCCGATCACCAAACGGCCTTCACTATCCCATCACTGTTGTCGAGCTTGCCAAGCAACCGGACGATGACGTCCACAGGTCTGCACCGCTGTTCACATATTACTATGAGACAACAGTGACGGAGGGTAATAAGTATGGCGATGAAAAGCAAGTCAAGAAGAAGTTCCCAGCCACATTCGACTCGTATGTAGACGGTACATTGGCCCAATGGTACATCAAGAATGGATCAGTCATACAACGGCCCGGGTACGCCTACTCCAAAGTTCTCTTTGCATAGATGAACTCTGCTGACATATTTCAGAATTGATATTGTTGATATTGAAGAGCCTTGTACGCACGAGACACAATTCGGCGGTCTGTGTACCAATTGTGGCAAGGATATGACAGAGTATGCCTTATTCCCTATATCTTGCCCAAGGATATCTCAGTTACTGACGCGTTTTGGAAGGGTGGACTATATCACCGACGAACGCGATGTAGACCGGGCGACCGTTAACATGACACACGACAACATAGCCCTCCTAGTCAGTCAAAAGGAAGCTCTACGAGCCGAGGAAGATGCAAAACGCCGACTCCTTGGAGTCAAGAAGCTCTCCTTGATCGTGGATCTCGACCAGACAATTATTCACACTACGTGCGAGCGAACGGTGGCCGACTGGCAGAACGATAAGAACAACCCCAACTATGAGGCTGTCAAGGAGGTCAAGAGCTTCCAGCTGGCAGACGACAAGCTCGCCAATGTTGCAGCTAATTGGTACTACTGCAAGCTACGCCCTGGCTTGAAGGAGTTTCTGGAAAAGGTTTCGTCCATGTATGAATTACACATCTATACTATGGCTACAAGGGCCTATGCGCAAGCCGTTGCGAAGATTGTTGATCCAGACCGCCGTTACTTTGGGGATCGGATTTTGAGTCGCGATGAGAATGGGACCGACCAGATCAAGACACTTCACCGGCTCTTCCCGACCAACACAGATATGGTTGTTATCATAGACGACAGGGGTGATATATGGCACTGGAGTGAGAACCTTGTCCGTGTCCGACAATACAACTTCTTCCTAGGTGCCGGAGATATCAACGCGAGCTTTCTTCCCAAGCAAGACGAACTAGTTCAGGGAACTGCGCCAGCTGCAGTGGTCGAGCCCCAGAAAGCCGAGGAAAAGCAGGCAGGAGAGGCAGGCGAAGACACCGAAGCCTTCTCCATAGCCGCAAAGCCAACTGAAGCCGAACCGGTGGCGAATCCAAACGGTGCACTCACCGACCTTGAACAACAACTCATCGCGATGGCAGGTGGCGACAATCCGGCAGTCCTAGAACAGCAAGTCAAGGAACAGGAGAGGGTTATAATATCGCAACAGACCGAGCGCCCTTTGCTCCAAAGGCAGTTATTACTGGACCAGGCAGAGGAAGCCGCTGTAGAGGAAGAGGCCGTGGAAAATGGCGACTCTCCTACCACGGAACCCCCGAAGCATAGACAGAGCCTGCTGCATGACGATGATAACGAGCTAAAATTCATTGAAGCATGCTTACGCCGCGTTCATCGTTTATTCTTCGATGAATACTCCAAGAAGCGCACGGGGCACCAAGGTGGCAGAGTTGCTGAGCTCAGAGGCCAGAAGAGTCCGAAGAAACGTGCACCGGACGATATGGGTATTGTGCCTGACATAAAGCTGCTTATGCCACGAATGAAACGATCTGTCCTCCAAGGAACCTCCATCGTGTTCTCGGGTATCATACCTTTGGGAACAGATGTCCAATAGTAAGTTTACCAATTGAAAAAAAACATGAGGTGAAGATCTAACGCATTCTAGCTCCGATATAGCATTGTGGGCAAAGAGCTTTGGAGCACAGGTGACTCTCGACATCACCAAGCAAACGACTCATGTCGTCGCCAATCCTACTCGCAAAACAACTAAAGTTAAGAAAGCAGCCCGTTACTCTCGTATCAAGATTGTCACTACAGAATGGCTGCTGCAGTGCTTCTCGAAATGGGAGCGAGCGGATGAGACGCCCTATATCATTGAAGTTGATCCGGCCGAGCAAGGACCTCAAGGCGGATCTGGGGAAGGCTCTCCATTTGAAGAATTGGAGGATGGACCTATATTATCAGCAGAAGATGACGATATGGGTATGACGGGCGATGAAGAAAATGACGAGGATGACAGCGAGGACCCTGCGGAAGACTTCCAGTTGGATATGTCCGATGAAAAATGGCAGTCTCTGGGAGATGAGTTCCAAGACTTCATGGACGAGTCTGGCGAAAGCGAAGATGACACTGGAAGTGATTCTGAAAGCGTACGCTCTGACGCAAGTACACAAACATCTGACACTGCTAAGAGAAACGCAAAGAAGCGAAAACGTACTACCGCCTCCACCGAAACTAGCGAGGCTGAGGACAGTGATGCTAGCGTCAACAGCTCCACTGGATCAAGACTACAGAGAAAGAAGAAGCGCGTATTAGAACGAGTTACAAGTCTTACAAATGTCGTAACTGCTGATAAATCTTCGGGTCTTCCTAGCCCTGAAACAACCGGACCGGAGGAAGAGCAAGGTGAGGAGGATAGTAAGGGTGCAGACAACGACGATGAGGATGAGGACTTTGAGGCGGAGATGATGGCGGAATTGGAGAGGGAGGACGAGGAAGACGATACGTAGGTGGTGTGCATCTTGGTTTCCATCTTGGCTGCACCTGCATAGCGAGGTGTTTTGGTTGTAGGAGTCTGTTTGGTTCTAAGATCTTACATTTTGGAGAGCGGGATCTCAACGGGCATTCATGGAGCTGGGCTAGCGATCTGAATACCTAGGCAGGGTACCCTATTGGGCGTTTGTGTTCCTAGAGACATCATTGATACCCAGACTTGGTCAACTGGTGGTCTTTCAAAATATTACTCCATTACCTTCTGCCTTCTTACTAGCCCCCACTCTAGGGTTCGCTTACAGATATGCTCGCAATGCACCTTTGCTGCTCTTGTGACTGCTGGCTTCCCGTTAACCATGCACCTGCATTCCTATTTGCCAATCAGACGTCAGACGGCGACAAAACCGGTGGACGATTCGAAGATGAGACTGCACGTCTATCCTGGGAGCGTGGGTCCGCTTGGCGCAAGCGTGAGGCTGAGAGAGCTCCATTCACCTTGTTCCGCCCACACAATCACCAGCCGCAGCCTGGCTAAGCTTTCCATGCGGACAAGCACCTCCTCAGGCAACAACGAAGCTGGTCGTTGTTTTCCTTCAAATTGCGTCTTCGACCCATCTTGAGCTCTTTCTTTAACGTACGCCAACAACTTGTGCTCTTCACCGGAAGCTTCGACCACCACCTATTTCCACCCACCTCCAGGCACCTTTGTTTCAACGTAACTCACTCACTCTCAACATGGCGGGCATTAAATTCGTGGACCTGTCTGTTGATATCAAAACTCTCATTGTGCAACATGTAAGTTGGGTTTCTGGTGTGGTAGCACCAAATGCCGTGCTACAAGAGGCGTTGAAGGCCAGAAGCAGGACCGTCCATTGTCTAGCAAACAACAAGAGGAGTACAAGATTGGCTTCCTGCAGCATTATACAGAATAATAGCTAACACGGCTGATTGCGATTGTAGGTTATACGCCCGACCGATCTCAAAAACCTCTGCCTCACTTCCAAACAGTTGCACGAAATCGCCGCACGACAGCTCTATCGTGAAGTCACTCTCGATATCGGTTCTCCTTCAGATACTAAGCTCAGTGCTTTCTTGAATCCTAAGAATATCGGGTTGCCCCACATTCGGAAGCTAGATCTCTACCTTGCCGATGTGCTGGACAAATGCAACCAGTTACAACAAGCACACTTCGCGATTCGTATGATCCTCGAATTCCTTCCGGATAACATTTTGAGCCACTTCTCATGGCATCCTTGGTCCTGTAGCTCTCTATACCTGCTAAGTTGTAGTTGCTAACGATTACTAGGCAAGTTTTTGACTCGGAGAATCTTGTGCTACTTTATAAGAAGCAAAAGCGCATGAAATGGCTTGAAGGCATCGGAATCGACAAAGATGTGCTAGAGGAACTTCAAAAGATCCCTGACTTTGATGCTGTCTTTGCAAATACCAAGAAACTTGGGCTATACCCGGACAGTCGAGATGTTTTGAACATGTGCAATATGCTACTACGGAAAACGTCCAACCTTGAAAAGATCACACTCCACGCGAGCTTCGAAGATAGCGACTCCGGTATCCATGCCCGTGAATTGAACGACTCGAGTACCGGTCCTGGTCTTATCACTAGCACGATGTTCAGCCATATGCAACCGTTCGCTAAGTGCACTCCGATGGCCTTGAAGGAGATTACTCTCCAGAAGATCTATCTCCGCTACTGCTCCGAAACCTATTGCCGGCTTATCAATTTCACAACAGTTAAGTCGATTCGGGTGTTTACCTGTCCTGGCGCAGACGCTCTATTCGCAGAACTTAGCAAAAGCACGAAGTTACCAAATAAACTGGAGACACTAGAGTTCAAGCACGACGATAATGCGGAAAATGACGCTTTGGGCGCATTGGATGGCTTTTTGTGTCTTGTTACAGGGATTAGGACACTCACAATCGATATTACCTGCGCAAAGACTTTGCCAGCAGCACCAGGCATCATCAGACACAACAAGACCCTTAAAGAACTTAATGTGCATGCAAGTGCGATCGACGATGAGGACGAGTTGATCTATGATTATTTGTCTTTCCAACAGATTTGCAAGGAATGTTCTTTGTTGGAACAATTGTCCGCTGGTTTCCCCCAAACGAGTGTCATTAGACACAATAGCGACTCATTTACAAATTTCGAGGTAAGTCCAGACTTATCAGCCATTTATATACCCTTCACCGAATTCCGGCTTCACCTCGGATGGCACCACTTCGGATGCTTATTCTAACGTCTACAGCATTGCCTTGGAGAACTACCCAATCTCGTCACGCTGAATATCACGACGTGGCCAAATAACAATCCATCTTCTTCAAAGCTACCTCGGAAAGTCTACGAGCATCTGCTGCAAGGAATGGCTCAGCAAGGCTTCGAGGGCAGCGTCGCCCACGCAGCAGCATATGATCGAAGCTCAAAGCTGACCATAATCGCATTCGGCTCTTCCGACAAAGTCTACGACCGTGCGGACAGCCAGAACCAGATCATTTTTGTCAAGGGCAAGCAAGTTGACCCAATGGGCACTGAAAAGCCAATAGCCATCCAAATTGGCTGGTGCCTGCGAAAGTATGTGGAGCCAAGGAGTGATGTGCTCGATTTCTCTCTTTCGAGGACATCAAGACCACCGACGCGAGAATCTCCAGCGAGCGACGATAGTGATTGAGTAATGTTGATTTGGAGTAGAGGTACCACATTGGAAGAACAACTTGGGTTTCTGTTGAATAACCAAATAATGACATTTCTTGCGTGCGAGCGGGTAAAGCATCCCTTTCTGTAGATAGAGATATCCCCACACATGAATTTAGCATTTGGCGGACTCACGAAGGATGCTCGTTTATCGTTGATGATAGTGAGTGGCGTCCACATGATGTTCCCAGATCAGCACAAGGTCTGTGTGGCTGGCGAATGCACATGGCGTCCCGAGGCGTTCTGTAGAAAGATGATGTTTCTGGGGATGTATATGGTAATAAGGACATAGTCAAGCCATCACGCAGCGATCACATAAGCTGCAGTAGTCATGAATGGGCAATTGCGTGAGAGATTTCCGAAGTTGTTGAGTGAGTCCCGCACCCGTGACGTACAATAACACTGTCTTGTGCATGGTCCATGCCTTTCACGCAGTCGCAAAACATCCCAACGCCTCCCAAACTTTATTCACACTCCACCCTATCGCCCAAAAGCGCATCACGGGCCGACATGAGACAAAGAACATCTATCAACGCATGTCAAAGCTCTCCGCCGTGATCCGGTCACCTCCCGAGTCCCACCGAGCACACAAGGCCGCTTGCGGCATACATTCTTTCCCAGTAAATGTAAGTACCCAACACGCTCTTTCACAGTCTCCCATGCCGCCTCTCTTCTCAATGGCCATGTTCCTGAAGAGAACTCCTTTGACGCGACTTATTGACGCTGACTACGCGACAGAGGAGTCTATCCGTATCCTTGACTTCTCAATGAACGGATCCATGGCGTCCCAATATCCTCCCCCTCCGCAACCCGAAGAAACACACTATGCGCCTATCTACCCTGCTGCCCCCAATCAGCAATTGTTAGACAACGGCCACCAACAGCAAATGAACTATGGATCTGCGCCTCCACTCAATGCAAACATTTTCCCAAAGATTGAAAATATCAATGAGGTCCTACAACAACAGGCACACCAAGCAAATCACGCGTTGACAGACCCGCGCAATGTACCCCAAGCCGCAGCTGATGGACAATCCAAGCCCAATCGATTACGAAAGGCGTGCGACTCGTGCAGTATACGGAAGGTCAAGGTTAGTCTTAGTGCGAAAGACGAGACAGAACACCAAAACCAGAAAGTTGTCATTTTAGAGCATTAGAGTGATTGCTGATGTCCATCCTTTGCAGTGCGATGAATCAGGACCGCCTTGTCGAGCTTGCACGGCTCTAGAAATCCCATGTACATTTGACAGACCAAGTCGACGAAGAGGTCCCCCAAATCGGCATGCGGAAGCTATCAAGAAAAAAAGACGATTAGAAGGGCAAGACACAAATTCAGCACCGTCAACACCATCCTCGCCCACAAATGCTGCCCACGCCTTGGCTCAACTATCCTCACATCCCCCTCACTTGTCTGCCGAATCGATCTGTCCGCTCCCGATTATGCAAGCCCTTATCGATGATTTCTTCACCTACATTCACCCGCTGTGCCCTTTTCCACATGAGCCGTCATTTCGCGAAGCATGGGCTCGTCGAGAAGATTATACAAACCCTTCATTTCTGGCTTTACTCTCCTCTATGATTGCTTGCCTTGTTGCTTCCTTTCCCCGCAAACCTCGACTTCATCTCAGGGCCCAGACGAGAGATCAATATCCAACACATCTAGCCCTTGTCGACAAATGCCGAGAAATCTGCGCCCAGGCACGAGGACCAGGTTATCTTGACAGACCCGGATTAAACGTGCACGATGCTTGCACGAGTTACTTTTTAGGATTGACTGGGGCATATACCTTTCAATGGCGGCAGTTGCGCCTTTACTTTGGAGAGAGTTTGACTATCCTTCGATCTCTCGGCCTCCACAAAACTCAGGAACGGAATTACACTAGTGTAGGTGCCATCCCCGCCGTGCTAGGCTCGGATGGGCCAAACTACGATGAATCGAAGGATATCATGGTAGACAAGATCACCGAGCAGGTAGGCAGGAGAGCGTTTTGGACGGTGTTTGTTGGTGTCAGGTACGTGATGCTCAAAGACTTACAGCCCGTCTAATTTTGCTGACCTTGATTCGAATTCAGGACAATGCAACAACTCGGTGCTTCGTTTGGGGAACTTACAATACCACCTCCGACACCAACTGAGCAATATCCTCCGTTGCCAGCAGAAGTTGATGACGCCTTCATCTTTCCAAACGAGATCATGTCCCAACCTCCGGGAAGTGTGTCACTGATGACTGGTTTCGTTACAAATGTGCGAATTTACACCTCATATTCGACGCTAACGGTAATGGAGATGGCTTTTGGGATTGGTGAACTCTTCGACTGGGACCGCCAGCAACGAATTTTAGATCAATGCTTGCAGTCTTGTAAGAGAGTTCTTGACGGGTTGCCAGAGGTCCTCAGAGTGTTACCAAAGGATAGCCGGGACGGTCGGTTCGGCCAGCGGACGCAGCCGTATTACCCACCCATGCCAGAATATTTAGCTGTCAGAGATCCCGCTCTACAAGCATACGATCATGAAAACCAAGAGGCTCGACGAAAAGCACAATTCGAGATTCAAAAGGCTAACATCTACGCCACCCATCTCAGCATTCGTTCGTATCTAGTCGAAAAGTACTTTGCACTCTTAGAGTCTCATAAGGTGGCAGCACACAGGCCGACTCAAGGTTCGCCAAGCGGACTCGCTGCAGGGTTTGATCATATGATACAACCTGCCTCTCGCGCAGACGAAATGCTAGAGCAAGAGATGGACGTCGAGCGTGGCCAGGTGGTCAAAGACCTCCTCGTCGTACTAGGAAGCATCGACATGGTGAACATGGAACCAAACGGCGACAGCTTCGTGAGTTCTCCCTTCCACCACTTTCCCCAAGCTCACAACTAACCTCCCTTTTCCTTTAGACGCAGAAGATCCGCCAAATCGCCTCCACCCTCCTTGAAGTCCCCAAAGAGCGCAGAGGCTCCGTCGCCGTCCAACACCAGGACTATCTCTGGAAATTCCTCGACATTCTCAGCAAGCTCGAGCGCGTGTCGCCGGAGGCCTCGGATCCTAATCAGCCCGTCGACGAAGAGACGCAGTTGAGGCTCTGGGCGGATCTGCGGGAACATCAACTCAAGTTCCAAGAGCAAGGCGGGATATACGGATTCTCTTAAATGGAATTAAGGAAAAGTGGTTTTATTTGGGGTTTGTGGAATGCGGGGGAACTATATTACATGGTAAGTCCGTGTTTAATGTCTGACACTGTACTTTTGCTTTCTATTCGGATGGGAGGGTATAGCGAGGTCTGCTTTTTTCTCCCCTTTTGCGTGTCGATGGCAGCTTGCTTACTTCTTTTACTTCAAAATGGCGATCGGAATGGTGAATGGTGAATATTGAAAAACATGGCGCCCTAGTGGACTTATTCAAGAATACGTTCTGTAACTGTAGATAGATTTAATTCATGAGATCACTCTCGGTTGATGGTCAGCTAGTCTTTGGTCAACTACGGGCTTTTTCTCGTTTTTCAATATGCTCTATTTAAGAAAACGCACGATTCAATTACTCTCTTAATGTTTATATGCAGGACTAAATACATTCCGAAATAGAATACCTTGGCCAGACACTCAAACAACAGCTAATTTGAAGGATCACAGAGGATAGGCGTGCGTCTACCACGTTCTTTTCCACTAGTCTGTAAAAGGCGTTAAAGCAAGTTGCCATCTTTGAGATTAGTTAGAAGAAGCTTATGCAATAGGATCTACCTAGACTGAGGTGACTTCAGAACTCCGTAGTACGACCAGTAGTGACACTCATTGTGGATAGTCAAAGTACTGCTGTGCGATTTTCGCGGACGCAGTCGCTTTGGCTGCTCTGGACGGTCTTGACCCAGTCTCGTTCGTGATCATTGCATTTGCTTTCGATTCCCAACTCCTCTCGCTCATCCTTGATTTCATCGTGCATTCGACGACGTCTCCGGCTGGGTTTCGCCCTGGCATTCGAAGTGTCTGAAGGTAGGCGAACTGGAGTCTTCACCACGTTTCCTGAGACTGCCTGGAGAGCTAAACGAGCTGGTGCCGAGCTGACATCGCCTAGAGGTAGAAAGCTGGAGCATCGCTTCCGTTGCTTGGGACCGCCTGCAGAGGTGGACGAGCCGAAGTCTCCTCTTGGAGAAGATGATGAAGGGGCTCATTCTTCTGGGCCTTCTGAGACATTCGACCCTTTGGAGACTTCGGAGCATTGTGGTCCTCTGGGGCGGTGAGAGTGTTGAGGTCAGCATGTAACCCGATCCGTCCGGTTGTGGCAATGATAGCTAGAAACAATTGATCGAGGACGTACTGGGGGTAGGCGGCGATATGAGCCTGGCGTTGATAATCCGAAAACAACTTTCCTTCACCACACTCTTTGCAAACCGGCTCTCTATCTCTGTCCTAAACAATGAGTCTCGTGAACTTGAACACCGTTTCGGCATCTGGATCTCCTAACCAGAGCTTACACAGCGCGCAAACCAACCTTGGTGTACTCTCGAAACATGGTTCGCATTGATAGATATCTCGTCCCCTATCCACGGCGCGGAGTACCTTGCAAAAAGTCTTACAGTCAAAGCATTGTGCCATCTCCGATTCTCTGCCAGCGGAAATGACGCGGAAGCATGCATTGCACAGCCGTTTCTCTCCTGCCGAATCAAACGAGTCGACGTAAAAACAGTGGCTGTGCTTGGTTGAGGATTTGCGACTTGTAAAGTCGGCCACTATGCTGTCCAGGGCAGTATCTCGATCGTATAGAACCTTATGAAGGTACTTTTCTGGATCTTGGTACTTCGCTTGGTCTTCGTCGACGTGGACGCAAGTGCGTGACGAGATCCCCGAGGCCGAGTTGGACATCCCTACACAGGGGACGGCAACTCTTGTTACTTCATAGCCCTATCCCTCTTCTCCCACTCCGAGGACGAGGGGGGCAGCTAGAAGATTCAGATCGCGGTCTCTGGGGGTCCAATGACGGCCATGTGTTGAACTACATCGCACGGAAGAATGAAAGGCAGAAGAACGAGAATCTGACCGGTGAGAGAGGTGGAGTGGAGTGTTAGGAAGCAACCTCCTTGAGAGGAAGGAACTAAGGTTCGTCGCTTCCAGACGATGAGTCTGCGCCTACCTACTTCTTTACTGCCAGCATGCAAATATCAATTAGACTCTGTACAAGGCCTTCAAGTAAGTTGCCATGCTTAAGGCCATCCGGAAAGAAGTATGTGGATTCGGGCTTAGAGGTTAATAACCGCATCCTCGAGCTTGGGCTTGGAGCACGGAAGTACAGTCACCGTAGCGAGAGTAAGGAAGAATATCAAGTCTCTGCTTGTGATATACCTGAGACAAGTAAGAAGAATTGGTCCAGTATGCGAAGAAAAGGCCTTATGCTATGCACGAAAGTGGTATTCCGGTACGAAGAGTTTCAGTGTACTTCAGAGATGTAACCTTAAGTAGCATAAGCCCAGGAAATTCAACCACTGCTTAGACAGTATAAAGCTTACATAGAAACGAAACTCCCACTTCCGTGAAGTTCAGCTAACGTTCACATATCCCGTTCGCCACCTCGCATGGTCGGTTTAAGCTCTGCGTTACACGTCAAAGTGCTTTCGCTGCCATACGTCCAAACTCCGCAGTTCTCCTGATTATTCCCTTTTATGCCTTGGACAAGAAATAGACACGTTGGTGTCTATCTGGAATCATCCTCGTAAGGGATAAGCTCAAGAAAGGTACAAGAACAACGAGCCGAGTGACGGGAGACGAAATGAATGAGCTTTGAAGAAGGAAGCTAAGATGGGTTAGCTTAAGAGAGTCAAGTCTAAACAAAGTTGAATTTTAGAGAGAGGATTTGATGGAAGGTGAACCTTGGAGCTTGAAGAATACAGTGGCAGGCAGTTGATAAGCGGTTGACTGATGCGCACTTGTACGGCGGAACTGATTATCCACTTTCGCAATTGAAAAACCCATCCTCTTTGTGAATATCCCGAAAGTTTGTCTTATGTCTCCAGAGAGAACGTGTAGCACTTTCGTTCTATAATTCAAGGAATACGTGGCCATACTTAGGTTACTGTGTTTCAAGATTCTCTAAGCTAATGTAAGCGGCTTTAATATACAATTTGCGCGATCCGACAACTGATGATCACCGGTATGGCGCATCCGCACGAGCAGCAGCCGCAATCTCTGGTTCCCACTTATCTCCATTCGCTAAAAGTTTCTCCTTGTTGTACAGCAGCTCCTCTCGTGTCTCTGTCGCATACTCGGCATTTGGTCCTAAGAGCACAGTTAGCTTTGATGCCAATATAAACGTCCACAGTAAAATTATTTTACTTACCTTCCACGATTGCGTCCACAGGACAGCTCTCCTGGCATAGTCCGCAGTAAATGCACTTCGTCATATCAATATCATATCTAGTCGTTCGTCTACTGCCGTCCTCACGCTCCTCAGCCTCGATGGTGATGGCTTGCGCGGGGCAAATAGCTTCGCATAGTTTACACGCGATGCAGCGTTCTTCACCCGTCGGATAGCGTCGAAGAGCGTGTTCTCCACGGAAGCGGGGGGATATTGGACCTTTTTCGAAGGGGTAGTAGATCGTATAGCTATATTGACGTTAAAAGCTGCAAATGAAATCAAGTAAAGATAGTGCAGTGCGCAAATATACGTTTGCGAGAAGGGGAACTCACGGTGGCCTGAAGAATTGTTCCAATGCAACATACATCCCTCGAAACATCTCCACTAACAGGAAATACTTCCCCGCTTTATCCAGCGAGTTCTCTTCCTCCGGCGAGTCCCACCGCTTTGGTGGTGGCATTCTGAAACCTGAGGGTGGTGGGCCTGTTGGTAGGGCGGGCCTGGGGATTGAAGTCGAGAAGAGAGCGTAGGTGGCGGGCGAGGCATATCGTGGGCCTCGTAGTATGGCGGTGTTGGGTGTAGCTGCGCAAGGCCGACTGCGCGCCAGCATTGCCAATGGTTTTGTGCTGGCCATTATGTGCACTGGAGATGTGTGTGGTTGTGGCTGTGAGGGGAATGGCGGAGAGTTCAATGTTGCATCGAGGTCACTGGTGAGGTCGGGATGAACCTGTTCGATGAAATCAGGACGGATGTGATTCGCTGGAAAGGTCAACGTGTAGAAATGAACATTGCCTACCGATTTTGAATATGGAAATGGGTGAAATGGCCTTAAAGACGATTCATAATGTTTACGAGTACTATAGAATGCGAAAACACGAAATTGCGGCGTGTAGGAGCTATAACTTCGTGAGATCACGTGCATGCTGCTTTCTTCATGCTTTCGGCTTCGAAGTGCTCGTCGAAGCATCATCACAATCCATCTCCGACGACTTCCAACCCCAACCCGTTTCACCCGACTAAACACATTTCAAGATGTTCCGAGCAGCCATTCTCAGGTCGGCGAGACAAGCTATCAAATCCGCACCCCGGTGCCAGAGTCCAATTGCCCGGCCGGTTGCGAAAAGCTCCCTGTTCCCATCAAAGCAGATAACCCCGGCTGCATACTTCCAGACCGTACGATGCTACTCTGCACCTTCGGGCCTTGCAAAAGAGGAGGTTGAGGGTAGAATACTGGATTTACTGAAGAACTTCGACAAAGTGAGTGGTCGAAATGGGCTCTGGATCGAAAAATTGTGGCTAATGTCGACATCTCTAGGTCAGCGACGCATCAAAGGTACATCGAAGCACACAGTTGAGTCATAATGACACGTAGCTTATGGATAACAGCTATCCGCTCAATCGCATTTCTCGAACGACCTAGGTCTCGACAGTCTTGATACCGTGGAGGTGGTTATGGCGATCGAGGAGGTTAGTATCCACAGCTGGAATCTTCGCCCCAGAGACTGACAATGTGGCAGGAATTCAGTATTGAGATTCCCGATAAGGAGGCGGATGCAATTCACAGTGGTATGTCAATTGCTTCGAAGGTAGCTTCCAAATCCTAACAGCATATAGTGGACAAAGCGGTGAACTACATTCTTGGTCAGCCCGATGGTATGAGAAACAACTTCGTCTTGCCTAAATCTTCATAACTAATTGGTCTGCAGCGCATTGAGTAAGAATAAAGAGGGTGGTTCTTCCTAGGGTTTAAGGATATGACTGGGACTCGTTCCCTTGGGGCGCATAGAGCTCCGACCTTGTTATATATACTGTCTCTGCTTGTAAAGCTCTTTTCATGAGATCTTTAGAAGCATGTATTATCGCCTAGAAAATCGGTGTTGTTCCTCTCATTGCTTACTGTGCACCTTTGATGTGAATCGTATAAATGCCGTTCCCCAAAATTAGGCCTAGCGCCAAGCGAGCGCCGCAACTGCATCCTAATGTGATAGAATTGTCACACAGATTTCCTACAACACGCCATACCAAGCGACTTAAATGCCCGCCTTATCATTTAAAGTATTCGCTCCCACAAATTTTGCCTCACTTGCATTGAAGAATTAAAGGGACACGCCTGTTACGCATGCGCCTCGTGGAGTGGGACCCCCATCCCTGCACTCACTGAAGAGCCTCGAGCCTAATCCAAACAAAGCTTCGACCCACGCTCGTTAATAACCAGCAAATGGCATCCACAACATCCGGCCTCACGCGTCGAAGAGGAGGAGGAGGAGGAGCTTCGACTGCAGACCCTGAGGACACGAGCCGAGTCAGTTCGCCTGCACCGAAGCGGAATGACGACCGAACCCCAGAAACTTCCTATGAGAATTCCGCAAATGGGCACAAGATTGCCTTTGACCCTCGGGACATCAGCGAGAGTGCGGAGAGGAACAAGCAGCCGAAGCTGACGTTGATGGAGGAGATCATTCTCATGGGGTTGAAGGACAAGCAGGTGGGTAAACCTCAGCCGCATGTCTTGTGAATGAGGTTAACTAGGTCTCCCACAGGGTTATTTATCATTTTGGAACGACAACATATCTTATGCTCTCCGAGGATGCATCGTTATCGAACTGGCATTTCGAGGTCGTATAAGCATGCAGAAGGATTCTTCACGGCGGCGATTTCCCCTTGCAGATCGGGTCATTGAGGTCGTTGACGAAACTTTGACTGGAGAAGTTCTGCTCGATGAGGCCCTGAAGATGATGAAGTCGAGCGAGAAGATGAGTGTGAACTCGTGGATTGATCTTATGAGCGGTAGGCTATTTCCGAGTCGCCCAATTGCATATCCCTTAACTCTAGGCCAAAAGCTAATCTGAACACTCTTAGGCGAGACATGGAATCTGATGAAGATCGGCTACCAACTAAAACAAGTCCGCGAACGATTATGCAAGGGACTCGTTGACAAGGGCATCCTACGGACCGAGAAGAAGAACTTCCTCCTCTTTGACATGGCGACACATCCGGTAGCGGACGGTGGGGCGAAAGAGGAGATAAGGCGCCGCGTCCGGAACGTTCTCACTAGCAGAACTGTCGTCCTCCCTGCCAGCCAGTTCCTGCCAGAGGAAATGGAGTTCAGATATATAAGGACAATCGCCATGGTTTGCGCAGCCTACGCGGCAAACGTTTTGGAAAACGCTTTGACAACGTTGGGACATGAGGCACGAGAAAGAGCCTTTGCTCAGGTCGATGAGTTGCTGGCAGAATACTCTCAATGGCCTTTTGCTCGAAGAGCTGGCGGTTCTGCTGGCGTGGGTGCTAATTTGGGTCAGGTCATCAATGACGAGGTCAACAACGCCAAGGATAAGGAGTTGCAGCTCGAGGTACGTGCAAACGATTCAGATTAGTTTTGAGGAATACGTTTGGCAAGCGTGCTAACATGTCTCATAGGTGGTTGCTGCTTGCTTGAGCGTCTTCACAAGGCTTGACTCTCTGCTCTAATCAGACTGTATACTGGGTCGACACTTAATGATTTAGATAAGCAGAATAGGCAGCTTCACTTGGGTTTTCACAGGCTGGTAGATTTGGGATGCTTTAAGAGCATGGACATAAAGGTAGCGAAAAAAGGATTTATGTACTCCGGGGTCGCCTGGGAGAAGGTGACTGCTGTCTGTTTTGATTGAAACCACATTTCCTAGCGAGTCTCAAATGCGAAAGGGGGGGTCGGTGCTTGTACGGCGTCGGGATGGCCGTCCAAACTTCTGTATTAGCATTACTGGAAACTTCTTTTCCTTGGACGAGGCTCTTCAATGTGTGGTATCGCTACTGCTGACTCGTTACCATGTCCTCGTGGAAGAGGATGCTTCCGGTCGTCCTCCATGTATGCCATTCCAAGACTTCCTGATCCGGCCGTTTACACGTGACTGCTGCTGTGCGACTCAAGTACACAACCCAAGTCGATCCTTGTTCTCCCGCTCGCAGAAAATACCGTTTCCAACGCCTGATGCACCCGAAGACCTTCGGTCCGGCTTCTAGACTCCTTCAGTCCTTCTTTGCTTCGCTCGGGTGGCCTGCTGACCGCCACGTCTGAGGAGTCGGCAAAGGGGCGGGCGGAATAGCGCCTCAGACCAAGTTTGCACTCTATCGACTGTCCGTAACACGCACCCATCAACGAATTGGCATTCCGAGCTTATCCCCTCCGCCGCATCCCGAACACCCCAGGGGAGGAGAGGAGCCTTCATTCCGTTACAAATATTCCCGCCGCCTGAAGCCGTTCCGATTGTGCTGCGCGCTTTTGCTGCCCCCGTGATCGGCAACTCTTCCCTTGGCCAAACAGAATCCAGGCTGGAATTGACGACGCGCAATTTGCATATTCATCGGTATGTGTCTCCTACTACTCCGGTCCATAGCTATCATGTTTCTTTGATGGGAGACATTCGTTGCGGAGATGGATGACCTCGCCGTCGCTTTCAACTCTTCTCCTTGTTGTCGTTGCAGATGGCGACGCGACCGTTCTGCGACCTCCACACTAACCGCTCCAGGTTCATTCATGTATCGGCCTTGCTACGTTGGACCTTCGTTGAGGGCGAGCCTGTAACGTACGATAGTGCGCCGTAACACATTACTAGGAACTATGCCATCTCCCGTCACCTCCTCTTCCTCCGCCCAACCAGAACAGTCGCTCGATGCATCAAATCGGCAGTCGCAAGGCGCGTCCTCCCTACAAAATGGTTCTAACGGGGAGGGTGCTGTACAGCAGCCGGATACAGTTGCAAACACTAATGGGCCAGGCGCGCCAATGGACGGAAAGGATATAATACGTGAAGGCAAAGAGAAAGCAAAGGCCATCATGGCTGCGTCTGGCGTCACTCTTGAATCCGATGCCGGACAAACGATCAACACTAGCCAGGAGACAACTTCACCAACTACCGTCAACGGTGCTTCACCCAGTCGTAAACGGTCGCGTTCAGGATCTCGATTACCCTCTCAATCGACACCCCAAGATGCGACCCAGAAGGACCAACCAGGCATTGCTGAGTTTCTCCTCAATCGATACATGACTCGTGACATGCTACATGGAGTGGCCGTGAACGACCAAGAGATGAGGGGAAGGGCGCTTACAACCCAAAAAGTGAGGGAGACTGAGTACTATCAAACCCTGCGACAGCAGCGTCAAGTTCACCCTGGATCGATATATGGTTATGGTTATATGGGATACGGAAATGGCATTACAGATTCCAAACCTTCGAGGTTAGAATACCCCGCCCAGAGAAAGAGACCAGGAAATCGGAGGACAAAGCCTTTGCACGTCTCCAGGAAAGACGGTCTTACGCAGGCAGATCAACTAGAGGAGCTGATACCTGTGCGGCTCGACATCGAGTTGGACAAGATCAAGCTCCGAGACACTTTCACGTGGAATCTCCATGACCGGGTAATCCCTACAGATCTGTTTGCTGAAAATCTCGTTGAGGATTTCAAACTTCCTCCCGAGACTAGAGGACTTCTGATACAACAGATAAACCGTGAGATGCAGGAGCAAATCCAGGATTTCTACCCACACGTTTTTATCGACGAGGAACCGCTTGACCCACACCTTCCGTACATGGCATATAAAAACGATGAAATGCGCGTTCTTATAAAACTCAATATAACCATTGGCCAACATACGCTCGTTGATCAATTTGAATGGGAAATCAATAATCCGTTGAACTCCCCCGAGGAATTCGCTAGACAGATGGCGCGAGACCTTTCCTTATCTGGCGAGTTCACAACGGCAATAGCACACTCCATTCGAGAACAGGTGCAGATGTTCACGAAAAGTCTGTACATTACTGGGCATCCATTTGATGGACGTCCTATTGAGGATGCGGACGTTCGAGACGGCTTTCTACAATCCCCTCTTCCCTCTGTTTTCCGGCCCATGCAATCCGCAAAGGACTATACACCCTACTTGTACGAACTTAACGAAGCCGAATTAGAACGTGCGGAACTATCTATATTGAGAGAACAGCGTCGACAAAAGCGATCTGTCAATCGTCGCGGAGGACCTGCGTTACCAGATCTGAAAGACCGGCAACGGACCGTTCGGACCTTGGTTGTTTCTTCCGTACTCCCTGGTGCAGCGGAAACGATCGAAGAGAGCCGCGTCTTCAAAATATCTCGGTCATCTAACCGCCGTGGTCGTGCTTCAGGACGCGTCGATGGTGCAGATGATTCAGACGAGTCTGACAGTGAAGATTCCGGTCCTGATTCTCCTGCGCCATCCCAGATCATGGGAGGCACGGCTCGAACAAGGGGCATCCGAGGAGCTGCTACTGCCGCACAAGCCGCGATGAGGGCTAACTTGGGAAGATCGGCCACGCCTGAAATCTCCGCTTTACATCACCACGAGACACGAACCTCAGCCAGACGCTTTGGCGGCTACGATACAAGAGAAGAAAGTGTTACTGAACCCACAACGCTCGTCGTGAAGCTACGAATTTCTTCCAAGAAATTACAGCAGTGGATGCAAAGTTTGAAATCTAGGCCAAGCGGCGAGTTTCTACAAAGAAATTTGTCGACGCCTCTAATTGCATCGCAGACCGCAACACCTCAACGTAGCACCCCAACTGCCAATTCGATGCCTCCCCCACCATCTCCCGCACTGCCGCCGCGATCAACACCTAACCCTGGTGTTTCCAATGTTGAGGCATCACCACGAATGCCAGCCACGCCTACTCCAAGTACTGCACCGCAAGAGTGGAAATATTACCCTGATGGCCGGGCGGATGCGCCATGGCCTCCTCCAGCACAGTCTGTAAGTGGGAGACCTTTATGAACAACCAGACCTTCCAATTTCAAGTCTGTTTGATTTTCAGTGCTGATTCTATGTTCAGGCTCCACCACCGCCTTGGCTTACAACGGTTCTTCAAGAGCTACGACAAAAATATCCAAATGACAATTTTGAAGCAACCATGCGCTACAATGCTATCGACACGCAGAATCAAAACAGCGTCAAGCTTGACAATTTCAATACAACAGGATCGCTCCCTCCGAACATCAAGACGCAATACTTACCTCGAATTCGATGCATCGACTGCCCTGGAAAACTGTACACTGCTGGCCCAGGCCTATCAGTTGAGAACTTTGAAGTTCATCTGCGCAACCGTCAGCATAAAGCAAGTGTCGAGAGGAGGACCGGAAGGAGCGGCGCATCTTAGACGTGGCCTTCTCTAATCGAATCAAAACTTTTTGGCATTTCTTAGAGTTGCATTATTATTTTAAGGAGTCTACTTAGGCTCATACCACGACATTTTGTACAAAATCTATTGGAGCATGCTCAATCGCTGCTCAGCAATGCGGAATTGGTATAAACGGGCGTTTTACAAGCTTGGTGCATTTCGATGGGTTTGGATGGAGAAGGCATGACCTCTGCCATGGTTTTGGATAAAAGGCGTTTTTTTTGCTGGTGGATAGCCATGGTGGATAGGACACCCTTGGGTGCCCTTCTTTGATTCTTGATATCAGCTTACTAGGCTCGAAATGATATTGTTTATATTCCCCTCAAGACCCTAGCACAGAGCACCAGGACAAGCTACCTAGGTACTAAGCCAAGATCACGTGTGAACTTCTTCATCTTAATTCGCGAGTCAGTTGGCATACCTCACAAGATTCGGATTTGCACTCGTTTGCTGCAAACGTCCAAATTGCATAGCAAGCTACGTATCTCGGGAATCATCATGAAAGGTGCTGCTTCTATCTTCATTCGCCTTCTCAGTCACAACATCTGCTATGCAACGAACAACCCGTTCAAGGGCGAATTACCATGGCCCGATCGAAAATCACTGCTTCTAGACGAACTCAGATTCAACACGCTTCGCAACCCAGAAGTCTTCATATGCCTCCAGGAAGTACTCAACCACCAACTCACAGACGTCATGGACAACTTCAACTCCAACTCTGACACAACCGATTGGGCTTACATTGGCGTGGGCAGAGACGACGGTAAAACGGCTGGCGAATACTCCCCAATTATTTATCGACCCTCAATCTGGAACCTCGAGAAGTTTGAAACGATATGGTTGTCAGAGACCCCGGACCGGCCTTCCAAGGGTTGGGATGCAGCTTCGACACGTATACTTACCACAGGGGTATTTCAGCATAGGCACAGCAAACAGAGGGTTTTAGGAATGAACACGCATTTGGACGATCAGGGCGTCAAGGCGAGGGAAGAGTCTGCGAAGCTGATTCTTGATATGATAGCCAAGTTCACTTCTGCAAGTGCTGGTGGAGATGGAACCATGCTGCCGGTCTTTCTTGCAGGAGACTTGAATTCTGGCCCTGATGAAGAGGCTTTCAGAATTCTTAATGGGACAAAGAGTCCGTTGAGGGATGTTAGGGTTCTGGCAGAGATTAAGTACGGGAACAAGTTCACTTTCACTGGATTTGATGGGGAAACGGAGTTGACGGAGATTGACCATATCTTCGTGGGCCCCAAAGAGAAAGGCATATGGGATGTGAAGAGCTGCGCGGTGCTGGAGAATAGGTTTGATGATGGAGTGTACAATAGCGATCATAGGGCCGTGATTGCGGACTGCGGCATTGGACTGATTGGAAATGAGGACGAGGTGGGATTCTTGCATCAGGACGCCATGTAAAATAAATTGTAAAACAAATTGCTTCATTCATTTACCTACCACGCTAGGACTCGATATATGAGGTATGGAATAGTCCCGAGTAACGACAACTCATTGGCTGTCAAGCGAAAGCCAACCCCCGCCATTGCCCGCACTGCAAGAACGAGGGGCAACGAAAACGACAAACTGTGAACGACCGGAGTCACACCACAACCTCCCACAGTCCTCCTAGATACTTATTTGCCGTCCTTGAGCCCCCCAATCTACGAAAACAACGCCCTGGGTTCGCAAGTATGGCGGAAGAAGCTGCTGCTGGTAAGATCTACGCCCCAAGCCATATGTTGATGTCGTCGGGATGTAAACAAGCGAGCTTCGTAGACATCACAGGAGCTGGACATTGCTAACTCAGTGCATAGATTACACGCTCGCCAATCCCGATACCTTGACCAAGTACAAGCAGGCTGCTCAGATATCCCAGAAAGTCCTCGAAACGGTATCAGGTACGCTCGTTCTGCAATCCCTGCAGGACCGCAGCCCTTTGTCTCCCACTGGCTCAAGGATTCACAGCTGACAGCTTCCAGGATGGTGCACTGAGGGAGCAAACATTGTACAACTCTGCGAGAAAGGCGACAAGCTGCTAGAAGAAGAGATTGCAAAGGTCTACAAGGGAAAGAAAATTTCCAAGGGCGTCGGCCATCCTGCCACCATCTCGCCCAGCTCCTACGTTACCCCATATACACCCCTCAAGTCAGACGCAGAGGAAGCGGCTGTAGATCTGAAAGCCGGTGAATGTGTTAAAGTACAGCTTGGTGCACAGATTGATGGTCTCTGTGCGATTGTCTGCAATTCTATCTTTGTACCTTCTAAAGAGAAGACTGAAGAGATATCCGGACGGCAAGCGGATCTGTTCTTGGCTACGCACTATGCAAACGAACTACTACTAAGGTTGATGCTTCCGCCGGGCTTAGTAGCCACTGGTACTGAAGAGGAGCAGAAGAAGGCGGCAGCTCAAAAGCCATATTCTCAGGCGAAGATCACGCAAATGCTTGAAAAGGTGGTGAAGAGCTACAACTGCAACCTCGTCGAGAGCACGACCATCTGGCTATTTGAGCGCAATGAGATTGAAGCCAAGAAGAAGATTATTCTTGCTGCTGGCGACGGCGTCAAGGGTGAAGGCTTGCCGGAAGCCGGGGAAGTATGGGGTGTCGAGATGGGTGTAAGCTTGGGATCCGGCAAGGTCAAGACTCTGAGCAATCGACCCACGCTGCATCGTCGCACAACTACCACCTATGGCCTCAAGCGACCAAGCTCAAGAGCTACCCTGTCCGAAATCGTTAAGAAGTTTGGGACCTTCCCGTTCAGTCTCAGGCAACTTGATGATGAGCGCGCGGCGAAGGTCGGCGTGGTGGAATGTGTGAGAGGGAATGTACTTCGTCAATACGAAGTCGTTGGTGATAAGGATAATGATCCCGTGGCCAGACTTTTCACAACGATCGGTAAGTTAATAGCTCATCACTTATATGCTACTGCCCACTGCTTTTCAACAAATCTCGTTCAAGTGTGCGTTTTCGGTTTCTTAGGCTTAGAGCACTTCATGCGAAGTTTCCGGGACCATCTCTTTTCAGATACCCCCAAGTTTTTGACCATTAACTTTATGCACAAAACTCACAAAAGCTTTCATTTGGGACGGCGCTAACAGAGTCATCTAGCCATCACGAAGAACGGGATAACACGCTTGGCTGCACCACCTGTGCCAGACCTCTCCAAGTACAAGACCGACAACAAGATCGAAGACGAGGAGATCCTCAAGATCCTAGAGAAGCCTATCGGTAAAGCTTCCAGCGCCAAGAGCAAGAAGGGAAAGAAGAAGAAAAAACCTGCTAAGAAGGCAGTCGAGGAGGACGAAGAAGAAGAGAGCAGCGACGAAGAGTGATTGCTTCTTGAAACAGGCCAAAATGAGGCGGTTTAGATCAGCGTCCTCTAAGCTCCCAAAATTCCATCATATTCAAAGCCCCTCCTTTCACTTAGGGGTTGCATTGGGAATGTGGCGACAGGGTATGGTCCTCGCAGGGTTCACTTCGAGTTGAGTTAGCAGCCAGCAGCAAGTACTCTAGTAGCTTCTGTAGTCCAAACGAACGACCAGAATCTTCCGCCTCAAACTGGTTCTGCCTTTGTATTCGTGAAAACAGTGAAGTACTTTTGGAGCTGCTCGTCAGGGGCTTCGTATGAGCATCACATTGACCTCATCAACTTGAACAAAAGTGGTCTGATAACCTTCTCATTGCCTACAGAATTTCTGCGCTTCTTACCCCTCTTATCAGTGAAGTGTTTCGGGTCGAGTGAATGGTCGTGCCATCCAGATCTGCTGACCGGAGGTGAATCTTCACCCCCTCCTTAAAGCGAAGCGTGTCTGCCTTGAAACACAACCTTTCTACCTCAACTTTCCTCAAAAACCTTTTCAAACCACTCACGTACATCAGAATTTTCGGATTCTGAGGTTTCTTTTGAGATCACGGTACTTGAGTGTTGAGGGTTGATGCACTAGGGGGGTGGTGAATCGCGGCACTCGGTCGTCTCGCTTCCTCTTGAACTTCTACCTCTTCCAAACTCAACCAACATCAAACACCACCACCAACGCGACGACACGCACAACTTCCACCGGAATACTGGTCACGTTGAATTTTTCGGTAGAACGCGTGGTAAGTATACAATTGAAGGCGAACATGACGTACAGCATGCTAACAATACTGGCAGTCCCGCGAAGGACATTCTCGAAATGCCTTCACTTCGCACCTCACGGAAATCGAGTCGGACCTCGACTCCTTACGTACGGGCCACTGAGCCGCCACTTCCCAGCTCGAATGCAAAGGTAGACAAGACCCAGAGGTCACTAGACGTCTGGATTGAACCCACACCAAAAATTCCCACTCCGAGTTTCGAGGACCACGGCTTCGCCCGCGGCGGCGTTCTCGAGAACATGCAGCCTTTGGGAGTGCCACCATCCGCAAAGCTGAAAGCCAAACTACGAGCACAAACCGAAGGTCTCACTTCCAGGAGGTCTCGTTTCAGTAGGAACGGGCACATCTCACCTCGTGATGAGCCCTTCTCTACTCCTGAAATGACCCCAGCCGCTGAACCGGAGCAACAAGAGGCGGAGAAACCGGAAGAGGACACATTTGTCACGATAGCTACACCTCAAGCTGAAGAGGAGGATGATGAGTATGTTCCGAACGGAGCGAAAAGCACGCCACGATCCGGCAAAGCCCCGGTGAGGAACGAAGCAGCAAGCTTGACTCCTTCTCTCCAGCAAGCCCCTCCTCCTAACGCTGCTCCTAACGACAACGAGTCACATGTTCGACAACGAATTCACGTGGTTGTCAATGAGGCTCGAAGCATAGCAATCGAGAAGGGTAATCCTCGGCTTGGCCAGGCCATAAAAGAGATGTTTGACGCGAGTGCACGTAAAAAGCACCTTCAAGACGCCTTGGAAGGAGTCATCCGCCGGGACCCATCTGACGATAATGTATCTTCATTTCGTCGATTTTTCAAGAATGTCAGTAGACGCGCAAAGAAGTTTACGCGGGGCGAGATCACCGCCGTGGATCCATCAAAACCAGACGCCAAGCCACGTCATTCACTCACACCCTCTAAGGTGAACAATAACAACACGACCCCGACAGGAACAATGCCAAGTGGAGTCATGAATCACGTACCCACTGATTCTCCGTCCATTACCACAATAGAACACAATAGCAATGCTCTTGTTCCAGCTCCAGATGGGAACACTCTCTCGAACCCACCTCATCTCCAATTGAACCCAACTCCTCCATCAATGGCAGCGTCACCTTCTAAGGTGCTTCCGGCTGAAACCACTGCCAACGGTAGTTCCCCACCCGACTCTTCTAGCAGAGCCCCATCAGGTCAGGAGTCATCGCAGGCTCCGAGCCCTCTCGGTGAATCTGATTCCGATTTATCTGACTACAACGAGGAGATTGTTCAGAATGGACCACCAGAAGCTTTGCAAGCAAACGGCACTACTTCTGCCAAAGTGTCTTCTAAGAAAGCAAAGCTTGCTGCGAAGACTCGCGGCGGCAGGAAGTCCCGAGCCACTTCCCTCAGAGCCCAGCAGCCCATTACTGGCAAGCGCAAGGCAGAGGAAGATCAGCGGGCCGCCGAACAAGACAAAGTCTTACGGGTAAAGAGAGAACAGATGGTGACTCGCATGTTAAGCGACTTTCCCGAGCTCCCTGTCCAATTCTCCGATGTTCGCACCAAACTTCCGAATGATATCGCAAACAGCATTCCTACAGAATCTTCCAGCATCCAGGCAGATTCTCCTCCTGTGCAAGTATACTCTCCGAGTACGCGTGCGGAAGAGGAAACCTTGTCGGATGGCGAGTCTTTCTTATCCCCACAGCTTGGGCCGTCGGTCAAGAATGGCACCATTGGAACTCGGCATTCGAAGAGACAACTCAAAGGTGCTTCGTCGAGGCAAGCAACACCAGTTGTCAACTTGTTCAATGCAGCGACTCCTAGGATGTCTTCAAGTCGTGGCTCAGCTGCTACGCGACCGTCTACTCCAGCTCTTGCGCCGCCGGCGTCAAAGCGTCTCAAGCTGAACAACGGCCAGGCCGCAAAAACCAAACGATCGTAAGTAACCCTCATCCCTCCCTCGACTGTCGCTTCACTCTCGTACTATGATGCTTGGCGGACCTGTGCACACTATGCACATGCACAGCTCTGCTACATGCCAGCACCCAGTCCAGAATTTGCTTGTCGCTCCCGCAAGGCTTTTGCTACTTTCAGGATGGGTGCAGTTTACTGATCAAAGGGTGTTCTACAGGCCAATCAAGAATCGGGATGGCCCCGTGGCTGGTGTTCCCCGTACACGCACGGGTGGCGGGCCAGGCACCCCAATCGGGCATCATGACACAGATACCGTAAGTGCCATAAGTCAAATTCGCGCCGCCCCAGCCAAACCAACCTTTTATCCTTCCGCACATCAAACCCATCCCACTCTATACCTTCGTCTCTTGCCCATGCTTCTCACGCCTCGCCTGTCTCCCTCCATCTTGCCTTGTCCGCTTGCCTGCTCCAAATCGCCAGCGTTACTAATCTTCGCGCAGCCCTCGCCTCAGTCGGACAACGACGATTTCTGTTCTGCGTGCAGCGGCGGTGGACATCTCATCTGCTGCGACAACTGCAACCGCTCATTCCACTTCAACTGTTGCGACCCCCCGTTGAGCGAAAATGAGGACCTTCCCGCCATTTTCCACTGCCACGTGTGCAAGTCGAGTGCGCGGGCCACCGAGGAACCTGCCTCCAGGGACCGCTTCCATCTGATGGCTCCGATCTTCGACAACCTGGACAAGGTGAACGTCAAGGCTTTCTCTCTCCCAGAGGACATTCGCAACCACTACGAGGGTGTGAGCACCGACCGACATGGTGCTTACGAAGAGCCAGTCAAGAAGATTTCCCTGTAAGTTTTGCATCGTTTCCTTCCACTGCGCAGCCTCACTAATGCCCAGTAGAAAGCAAGGCGGCGGCTATGGCGCCCAGAAACCAGATTACAACCGTGTCTACGACGGTGCACGCAACGTTATTTTGTGTTGCCAGTGTGGCAAATCCGCCCTCACCAAACGCCCACTGATTGAATGCGACCTTTGCCATGAGTTCTGGCATTTGGACTGTTGCGATCCTCCGCTGGCGAATCCCCCAGCTATTGCTGAGGGTGCCATCCAGCGCGATCCTTGGAAATGTCCCCGCCATTTTGAACATGACCTTCGTAGCGGTCAAGTTTTGCAGCGGGATCTCAACAACGTCGATTCCATGGACGATGTCATCTACGCAACTGCTCCACGTAAAATTCGCAAGCCGAAGAATGCCATCATACAGGAACCTGCCCTGCCACGTGGTACCCGCAACAACGGTCTTATCGAGATTGAAAACGATCAAGATGACGAGACTGATGGCGAAGGCAACTATGTCTTTCCACCTGCCTATCCTGCTTTGGATGAGAAGACCGACCAGAATGGTAAAGTCTTCCGCGTGCCAGAGCGTGGTCTCATCCTCGATTTCCTCGACAAGGTCAAGGCCGACAAAGTCAAGGAGTAAGTTATTTCTATTCTACTTCTACTACATAATACTAATCCTATCTCTCAGGGCTCGTATCGCGAAGAATAAGTCCAAGAAAGCAAAGCCTGTACGCCACGTCCGATTTGCCGATCGCCCACTTGCTCAGCAACAAGCTGCTCTCGAGCTCACGCAACTTGCCCAAAAGGAGAAGGAAATCGGCTTAGATGCCACCAACGTCGATGCTCTTGTCCTTGGTCTCATGGTAAGCTACCTCCTTGTCATTGTATCATCTTCGTGTCGCTAACCCAAAGCTAGGCCGAAGCTCCAGATGTTGTGGTCGCCGACCACGATGAACGCCGATCTGAACTCCTCTCCGAACAGAAAAAAGCCGAGCTCCTCAAGCTTCGCGCTCTCATCGACACCGCCCTTACCAATTCTTGAACTGGTATCTCAATAACCGCTTGAACGTACTAACACGATCTCGATCCCTCCATGTCCCCCGGTTATTATACAAACTGTTTCTAAGCAAATGGTTACTATGGTCTTTGTTTACTTCAATCATACCCCTGTCCAATGTATTATGCATCCACACAACATCTTGTTTTCTTGTTTTCAATTTGAGCATGGCCTCTGCATAGCGACCGGTTTCTGGGAAGGCTTCTCCTCATATCTTCTCATGGAAAAGCCTACATTACATGTTTTCTAGCTTCTGGCAGCGAAGGAGTTCTCCGGCGCATGCAACATCAGGCGGCTGGCATTTGCTTTCTTCCCCCAGTGGACCTATAGGAGAGGATTCTCATTTTCCTCTCCCCTGGCAACTTTCAGCGCTGGCCCTTCTGGGCCTATGCTCGAAAAGCTAGGTTGTATAGGTGGCTTTCTACTGGGCGTTTGTTTTTCTCTTTTCAGTGGGCCTATTG